>JABUIW010044429.1:2681012-2703707 GCA_013363375.1 Menidia beryllina | reverse complement strand
GTGTGTGTGTGTGTGTGTGTGTGTGTGTGTGTGTGTGTGTGTGTGTGAATTTGTTGAAACATCTCAACAGACAGAAATCTTTCGGCTCTACATACAGATTTAATTAGTACCCATTTCGTATGTTAAAATATTCAAATGTTGGTTCAAATATTTCCATACGAACACACTGTAATTCGTTCCACGGCCCAAAACCCTACAATAACTCCTTGATAAATACTGCAGATAATTAAACACAGCAATAAAGCAAATGCATTATATAAGAGAGATGTAGAAAGAAAGAAATAATCAATTAAAAGGGGTTTCTATTGGTGAACAGAGGTGGAGGCTTAGCGATGCAGGAGACTGTCATGTGGAGGTAGATACAGGACGTACAGTAACTTAGTCTAACTTTCACTATGTGAACTTTAAACTAACTTAGCTTATTTATTTGAATTTTTTTTTCCCTTGTGGCTTTGACGTCATACATATGTTGTAAATTTACTTTGGGTGTTGAGTTGAATATTTGATTGAATTTCACACCGGATGTTGGAAAATTTGCATGTTTAGGCAATCGTAAGTAGAGGTTCTACTGTATTCCATTTTAATGTTTTTTTTTTTTTTTCATTTCTTAGATGATGTGGAGAAGATCATAGGTCTGTTGTTGAGGGAGACTGGAGACGAACTGAACGAAAAGGTAAGGAAGCAGCTAGACTTGAACTATTCTGGTCACGCCTCAGGGAACCCCCTTGGGGTGGGGGTGGGGTTTATGGTGATCTTGCGGTTTATCACCTTTTCGCATCGTGTAAAGCCGTTTCCGGCTGGACTCATTAATCCACACGCCCAGGATCGCTCGTGTCAGACGGGTCCGAGGTTCACCCATCAGATTCTGTTTACAGCTTCTGTTATGTCATCCGGCCGTGCGGCTGCGGTTCTCATCCGCGTCTCTATTGCTTCCAAAAAACCCTGAACATACCCCGTCCGTTGTGTCCACCTCCAGCTGAAAGACGCTAACGTAGGACGGCTTTTCCAAAACTACGACTTCTTCAGGACGCTCATGGACGCCTTCTTCTCGACGATCGGCTTCAGGAACCCCAACCCCGACGCTCTGGGACCGCAGGCATCGCCCAAAACACAGATCGCCATCACCTGTGAGGTCAGGGCAGCCTTTCATCTGCATTGTTTTGGTTTTTTTAACTTGGAGTAAACTTTTCTTCTCGAACTGCTTACATTTTTAAAAGTCTGTACTAAAAAAAAAAAACAACAAAATGTGTGTGTATACATATATATATGAAAGCCTTTTTTTTTTTTATGTTTTTTTTTTTCTTCCTCAGGTCACTAGTCGTCTGTCAGCAGCAAACACTCTGCCCACGAGCAGCCTGTTTCGCCACGGAGCCCGATATATGCAGCAGTATTACTCAGGCTGGGCGCAGCAGGAGGGCGGATACGTACGTTTGAACACTCCACAGCGACAACTTCGGCCGGCCGAATGCTAAATGTTCAAATGAACCAAACGCTTTCCTTTTTTTTTTTTTTCTTTTCTTACTTGCAGGAAGCTGCCATCGAAAGCGACGAAGAGGAGGTTGAGTGATTTCGGTAATGGGAAGTGGTTCAGGGGGTCCACAGTATCTCATCTCGAAACCCGCTCCCACTGAGCCAACTGTCAGGATGCGCCGCTGTGACCTGTGAACCGTGGTACTTCTAAGTGCGATGGTCTTAAACTGATTTTAATTGGTTAGAAGAAAATCTGCTTTTTTCTTTTCTCAAACAGTTAAATAATGTGATTTATTTTATTTTCTTCCAATAAATGAATCCTTTAGATACTTGTTAGTTTCAAAGGGACCATGAACCAAAGACAAGGACATTTATGGACCATTATAAATTTATGGACCATTGATTATTATTATTTTTTTGTTATATATTTTTTTGTTTCATAGTTGGGTTGACAATGAAATGTACTTTTGAGCACTTGCACTTTTACTGAAATAGAGGAATGGAGACCTATGATGTGTTTTTGTGTAATATGTTTTTCTTGCTAAGTTAAGTCTTACTCTTCAAATACTTGAGTGAAAGTCTGCAGTGTTAATTCTAAAGTTGCCAATATGATTTCTAAATCAAATAATTTTCTGACATGCCACACCATGCTGAGCAATGTCAAGTTAAGCCAAAAACTTGATTGTTCTCGAAACTGCTATTGTTTAGGGAAAAAAAAGGGAAGAAGTTGTGTGTATTTATGATGGGCGAATAAAAAAACACAAAGCACCTAAAACTGAATGGCGTTTACCTTTTTATATGTTTGAACCACGTAACCGTGTTTGCTGTGATAGAATTGCAACTAGCTGAGGATACAGGTGCCAACTGGATCCGTTTTCTGACGTTAGCTGGACTGGCTAAAGCTAGCCATGTGAAAACGCGCTTGCGTCACAACGGCACCACCTTGTGGTCAAAAGAGACGATGCGACTTTTTAGTCGGTGCATCCAGTACTCAAAGAGTGAACCCCCCCTTTTTTTTATTTAATTTAATTTATTTATTTTATTTTTTTAGAAACTACATGTAGTAGTAATGAACTCGAATGCTTTTTAAACTTCGTTTTCTAAGTTAAGTGTATATTCTAAAGAGTTGGCGCAGAGGTAAAAAAAAAAAAAAAAAGTTCGAGGTGGGGGGGCTTTCAGGTGCGCTGCTTTGCGGCCGCAGTTTACATTTGCATGGTGGGAAGCGGAGAGTGTGGTGCAGCCCGCTGCGATGTTTTGAAATGAGATCCAACCCGTTCTCCGGCAGCTCGCTTCCAACCGCCTCAACCTGCTCTCCAACACAAAAGACAAGCGCCCGTGTCAGGACGCCACTCGTGTTTGTCGGTGTCACCGCCTCCCGCTGTTCGCGTGTCCGTGCCGCACTCAAACTAGCTTCAGTGGGGCATGAAGGGCGCGTGATGTTTAACGTTGCCCACCGCTCTCGGAAGTACTCCCCCACGCGCTCCGCGGTCGAGGATGTCTCCCAGGTGACCGGTGTCCAAGCGGTCCACCACCGCTTGTCGCCGCTCAGCCCACCGAACGAGGCGCCCGAGGCGACGTGGCCGCCGCCGGGTGCGAAGATGCGGTTTTCCAAGGGCCACAAGGGCGCGGCGGTGGTGAAAGCCGTCCGCCGGCATTCGTCTCCTCCGCCGACGAGCCTCGAGAGTTTGGGGGCGGCCTGGGGCGAAAGGGGGCGGCCGGAGGTGAAACCGGGGAGAGGGGCGCCGCAAGCCGCCAGGAACGGCGAGGAAGCGGGGGCGCCGGGCCGGAGCAGGAAGAAGGGGTTCCGGGCCCCCGACGTGAGGACCATCTTCTCCCCCGCAGAGAGGGACCCGAGGGTGATGGAGGAATCCGGCGAGGGGCACAGCTTCCAGCCGACCGGAGTGAGCGGGTGGTGTGACGTGTGCTGCCATTACATCCTCCAACATGGCCTCACCTGTGCAGGTGAGAGTTGGGGGGGGGGGGGGGGGACTTTCCAAATTTCCCCCCTTACCTTTATTCACCGCCATTACCCTGGAATCATTAAGGGCTGAGTTTGGGGATATGAAATGAAGTCAGATTAGAGGTCTAAAGATAAACAATGTCCAAGCCAAACTAAACCCAGAAGCTGAGATTTTAGTTGACAGTGCACTCTACTGTCAAACATGTATGAGAAAACTGTTGATTCAGAGATTTTTTGGGGTGTATATATATATATATATATGTAAATCAACTTAACGTTTTCTCCCAAAAACGCACATCACCATTGTAGAGTCCAGGTATTTATTAACGTATTCTTTTGACCTGCTGTTTTCACTGCAAAAAAATGATTGACTGGTCACGCGTTCGAAGGAAAGTATATTCGGCTCAGTTGCTCTTCAGCACATTTTCTTTTTAAACATTTATCAAAAGAATATTCCCAACCCACCATGGAAGTAAATGAAGGCTCTTCTTGTCGCTTTGCCAAGGTGTCAGTGGGCTGAAACAAGCATCCTAAAGATAGCATCTTAGGTAAACATCTGAGCAAAAGACCCATCTTAAAAACTCATCTGAGAAAAAATTATCAACAAAGTTACAGGCATGTGAGTGTACGAAAAGCAGCTCTGTGCGTCTATCTGGTAGTAAAAGTCAAGCCCCATGGATGACAGAAATAGGCAGGGCTCTAAAATGCTTAGAGACTGGAATGCTGATGGTATGCAGATGGACAGCTTCAAGTTTAAGAACAGACCTTTGTGTGAATCCTGGAGAGCAACTTTTAGAATTCCTTCCATGTCTGGAAAAAAAAAACAATAGAAGAGGGAAGCTCAGAAATAAAAGTGCTATTCTTCCTGATACACAGGGCTCCATAATGCAGCTACCATAGTGTTATAATGGCGCCAACATTTTCATTTTGACGTCTTTGCCTCATGTGGACACTTTTTTTTTCCTTTGGTTTTTCTTAAAAAAACATTTAAGAATATTTAACAAAAATTTTTACGAGAACAAAGAAAACAATGCGTATCTATTGAACATTCAAAGAAAGTTGAAAAAAGAAAGTTAACCCTGCTAATGTCACAGAAAATGACAGCTGCTGCTGAACCACAGGTTTATTTAATGAGAGGACAGAAAACAGGCCTACGCTGGAGAACCCTACACTTCAACCAGCGTAGCCAAGATGCTAATGAGAAAGAAAAACCTACACTCGAAACACGAACGAGGGAAACCAAAGGAACAGTGAGCCAGGAGCTAGGGAAGAAGCCACAAGAAGACATTCAAGACACTTTTCAATCTTCTCAGAAATGAACGCCCCAGGAAGTTCACCGCAAGGTCAGAGAAACTTCCAAAAAACCCAAAAGTTACATCTCAGACTTATCAGGCCTCAGTTACTATCCCAAATGTGTGATTAATGGCGGTGCTGTTTGTAAAAAAAAACCAAAAAGGCTGAATGAAAACGTGGTGTAGGGCTGGAGGTACCAGGACCTGGATGAGACCATGCAGTCCTCCTCTGTATACAAAAGCATTCTGGAGTCAAAATGTGAGGTTTGATAAGATTTGATAAGGATCATATGTGTTTTTGCCCATTTTTGGAAGATGAGAGACTCTCTTGTTCACACAGCTGTAATATATCACTGTAAAACGCATAAAGTCCTGAGGAAAAGGCAGAAGAAAGGCCTTGAAATGCTAAACACACCATCTTCCTTGTTGGCTGTCGTCCATTTAGTCCTCTAACTTCATTATACAGTGTTTGCAGACAATGAGCCTCCACAAAGAATTATTTGTTTCCTGTTCGTTTTACCAGCAGCACGGTGGAGATAATGGCGCGTCGGGCTTTAATGCTGGCTGGTTATTTCTGATCATTTTGAGGCCGATTGCCACTTCGGGAGCCGGAGAACCAAAGCAAAATGGGCGAGCCTCATCCTGTGAAGAAATATAAACAGAAAGCCCCCCTTTTCCATGTAGCACCCCCTCCACAGGAGGACTGTTTTGCACTGCTCACTGGTTCACCTATTAACAAACGGAAACGGTCACTTATAAACCACTTCTGAGAGCAGCCGTTAAGAGCTGTCGAATATTAATTATTTTCATAAGGGCGTGTAAAAAAACTCTGAAAAGGTCCAGATTGTGCCAACGCTCACATTTTTACCTTACCTTCAACGGTCAAAATGCCTTTTTTTTTTTTTTTTTTTTTTTTTTTTAATTAAAAATTTTTTTTTTTTTTTTTTTTTTCTTTCAGTTTACCTAAAGAATGCAGAGCACAGAAGTTGAATAAATGTAGGGATTTTGAGGATGGGCAATATCCTTCTGCTTTTTTAAAATCCCATATTTAACAAGCAGTAATGGGAGCTGTTTCACATTTTCTTTTTTACTTTTATCTGGCTCTAAATTTGCCTTTTGTGTCACTGAATATGCACAAAAATGAATAAACAGAGCGTTGGTGGTAATCAGCTCTCTCCCGCTGTCTTAATTAATTTCCTCCCTTGATATTGACACAATACATTAAAGTACAGAAGTCGCGTCTTTTTGCAGGAAAAAAAAGACATTTTAATACTATCCAGCAGTTATACTTTAGATGAGAATTGGGAGGTTTAGCCAATGGAGAAAAAAGCAGCAGTTCAATTCACTTTTATTTATATTGTTTCAAAGGACAGTGACTGGCATCTCTTGACACTTTAAAGACACAGTCCAGTTCAAGCCAAGTAGGATCCAAGTCACTGTAATTCACTCATCCATACAAATAAGTCCAACTTAATAGAGCCGTGTCAAAACAAGTCTAGGAACTACAGACTGTACCAAAGAGTCTCTTCCATCCAATTCCCCGTCTTAAGTGTGCACGAGGTGCCTGTAGTAAGAGAAAACCCAGTTTAAAACTGGAGGTAGCCTCCATCGGAACCAGCGACTCCGAGATACCTGCTGAGATCGAGGCCTTCCAGCAGTTTAGGCCCAACTCAGCATGACGTTGGGGTGTTTCAGGCTGGCCTGAGCCATCCCTGACTAGAAGATGTATCGAAAAGGAAAGCTGCAAGCCTAATCTTAAAGGTGGAGAGGGTATCTACCTACCAGAACATCTGCTAGCAGCTGATTCCACAAACGGGGGCCTGATACCCGAAGGCTCAGCCCCCTGTATTACTTTTAGAAAACTCTAAGAAGTGTGAAAGCAAAAGGGCCCCGTATCAACCGTGTTTGTGTCAATGTCTTAAAGCTAAAATCGTTTCACTTCTAAATTTGAAGAAGAGCCAATTACAAGAAGCTAATCTGTCAACGGGGTGATTTTAGGTTTCTCAGTGTAGGACAAGCAACCAAGAAAACGTCATCTAGAGCCCCTATGTAACTAGACGGCTTCTCCCCGAGGTGTCATTGTAGCAAATGGGTCTGAAACGTGTCTTGCGAATATTTAGCCTCCCTGTTATCTTCATTATAAAACTGCCTCCTTTCTCAGGATGTATTTGACGCGTTCACCAGCAGCAATTAAAACTTTTTTTCATTGATTTTTTGAGCACCTGGAACAGGTTTTCTGTGCGAACTGCTCATCCCGGTGACATGAAGCGCACGGTTCCTACTTGTGCGTTTGTGTCCGACTGGGACAACTGACCCCCCCTAACCCCACCCCCACGTGCTTCTCTTTGTCTTTTTACCTCGAGGCAAAGTAACAGAAACCCGCGTGCAGTGCAGGAGATCTTTGTCTGGTCTGGCTTTAAAGTTGCATTAGACTGCGCGCTCATTAGCCGTTAGCTCACTAGCGGTGTGTGGCATTTCAGGACATGGCTGGGAACAGATTCTGTCCTCAGTATCCCATCAAGGATTACAAAAACAGTCCTTAAAGTCCTTAGTGGGATCGTTCAAACTCAAAATGACTCCACAAACCCCCTCCAGTGAGTAGGTGGAGGGGTTTCACATCCTAGAGAGTCATTTAGAACCCCTGTTAGAAATACCCAGGCTGATCGCCTTTGTGTGCGCGTCAGCTGCCGTCCTCTTGTTTGTTCAGTCGCTCTCACAGTTTGCCTCCAGAAGACGCACTTAACCTGTGGCGGCTCACGGCATACACGCCCACTCGAATGCCACAGACACAATGGTGGGACGGCGTCCGCCGGGCGGGGAGGGCTCATTCCGGGCCGGAGCGCCGGCGGCAGAGGATGAGGGCAGAGGATGAGTTTCGCGGGGTGAAGAAGCGGAGACTAAAAGGTCACGGCGGCGCTGGGCTGCGAGCATGGGCTTCCCCAGGAAGTTTGGGAAAAGCCTGAGGAGAGCGTCCAGGTTTTTCTGCCGGTTCCCCAAACTGATGCGACGCTCCGGACGTCTGGAGGTCAGCCTGCTGTTGGGAAACTCGGGTGAGTTTTTCAGCCCAGTCTCCAGGTGGACATTTAGGAGGCTGAGATTCCACCATTCTCTCTGTCTATCCGCAGAGTTCTCCGGCGGAAAAGTTTTCTGAGCCGGCATCAGTTTACTGTAAACTGAGTTCTGTGGTAACCTGAAACAAACACAAACGAAACTAAATAGGTTAGGAAATGGTTAGCATTGTGTTTTTTTTTTAAGACCGAATGCCTCCGATTGTGCTTCTGTGCTTGTGGACGGAATATCTGAGTATACAGTGAAATGCCTGAGCACATGTTCAGACTGGCACTAACAAAGAAAGTAACGACAGATGGCTGCTGCATTCAACACACACCTGTCTTTGTCCGCCAGCCTCTGGAGGAACATTTGGAGGAAATTCCCGTCCAACTGTCTGTAGTTGTTTGGGTTTCCAGCAGCTACAGCCCATTTGTTTTGTTTTTTTAGTTTAAAAAATATATACATTTCCTGGTACCGATGTCTTTTGTTTACGTGCGTCCGAAAATTTCAAAATTTTAAATAGATGTGTGGAATGACCAATGTTTAATCCATTCAAAACAACAGAAACTGTATAGGAGGGAGATCAAAAGATGGTTAAAAAAAAAAACATTAAATTGAATTGATACTCAGTTCACAGCATGGAGCTCCAATGGATCAGCAGCTTACCATGTTATGGATCACTTCACAGACAGTGGGATGTTTCGGTGTCACTCACCATATCCTAACGAGTACACGGGTACCGATAAATACCAGTATTGCTATCAGGTTTATATTCTCAGTGGACAATTGATAAAGGCAGAGGACGGGTTAAATGCTGCTTTTAATCTGCTTATAGTGAACACTTCTCAGCAACTGAACCCAGCAGAGGGATGTTTTAGCGTGTCAAGTCTGGTTGGGAGTTAGCGGTCGCTGACCCCGCAAGTTCCCGCCGTTCACGCAAATCATCTGAGATCCCTGATTATGCTCAGAGGTTTACATTTTGCACTTCATTTTGGCTCTCATACTTTCTTCCACCCAAAACAGCAAAGGATAAATATGTTAAACCTTCACAGGGTATGCTTTGCCAAATCAGATGGATTAAGCCACCATTTATTGTTTAGGTTTGAATCCCTGGGTTGAGTGAAGAACTAAAACATTAGTTCAAACTTTCACATTAGTTTAAAAAAAATTATTTGCAAAAGAAACGTGAAGTCTGATAAGATAATACGAATATTTATTGTTCCCCTAAAGTGTACTCAATACCTAACATTTTGTCCACAGCACAAATTTGCGAGAGCCGGCTGTTCTGCTGGGGTCAGAAGTGTGTGTCTGTGTGTGAGTGTGCTTCAGCAGGTGTGTGTCAGGGGAGCTGAAGCTTCACCGTCTGTCCCCCTGCACACGCTATCTCGATTATAGACCTCACGCTAAAAACTTTTCAGGCACATGAGAAATAACTGTAGAGTCTGATAGGTCTGGAGATTCTGACCTCCCTTAGCAGTGATTTCCAAGCTGCTTTTCCAGCAAAAAGAAAAAAACAATGGCAGAGTCTATGTTTCTTTATATTTAGTTAACTCTAGGATCAGTTAACAAAAATATTGGAAGTAATTTGACTGATTTTTTTATTTGACCTCGAAGGGAGTCCCTTTGTGATTCTGAATTGGATCCAGCAGGTATAGAATTTGGATGGATAAAAAGGGATGGTCTCCTTTGTTTGAAACCAGATCCTTTTTGAAACCATATTGAATGCTTTCCCCAGGCTCAGGTTTTTGTTGGTTTTGAGTTTTGTATTTTGTACTTCCTGCCTTTTCTTTTCATTTTGTCGGTATGGAAAAAGTTGTACGTTTTACAACTCACATCTCTTTTTCATCCTATGCCAGCACACCCCTCCTTTTCCCCCTCTAACCATGAAATGAGTCATGGCAAAATGGGAGTCTATTCACTATTAAATTGACAAGTGTGCAGATAAATCAAAACACTGTTTTTCGCAACAAAAACAATTTGTCCTGTGTTCAATATATTTCTCAAGAGTTGCTGTTTCCATTCGAAAAAAGGAAAGGTCAGGGAGGTTGTGTGTGTTTGCGCGTGTGTGTTCAGCTTTTCTGTGTGGGGATGATTGAGTCTGATCGATTTGCGGTGTCTAAGAAGTGCTTTTATCTCGGCTCGAAAGCTCTGTGACTCCGTAAAAGAGAGGAAAACAGTGAGGGGGAAGAAGGGATGTATTACTAAATGTGAAAATGTTACATTACAAGCAACTTTACGTTAAGTTTTTTTGGTACACTGTTTAAGACCCAAAGCACCAGGAGAGTTGACTTTTATCCATAAAGATATGTTGCAGAATCATTTAAAATCGCCCGTATTATTTTCAAAGTCAACCCCAGGACACATTAAGGGCCAAAGGGGCTATGATTGTTCAACATGTTAGCATGCTAGCTTTTTCTAAATAGGTAAAATGATAGATAGATAGATAGATAGATAGATAGATAGATAGATAGATAGATAGATAGATAGATAGATAGATAGATAGATAGATAGATAGATAGATAGATAGATAGATAGATACCTTGTTTTTCGACTTGTTTTTCTGTTTTGTCACAAAATGCTAGCATGCTAACATGTTAAACCAAAATAGAGAGCTAATGCTAATGAGTGGTATTTGATCATGAAATCCTTTGTTTAAAAAAAAAAACTTTTTAAACTTGTCAGCTTGTCCTTGGGTTGATTTTTTTGTGTTCTAAGACATGGCTTAAATGCTACAGCTGTGGATTGCTACTGCTACTTTGAGCTAAAGTTTTAGTTTACAGGGGCACAGTTACTCTAACCAAGCTTTTTTCTAACTGTGACTACAGTATCAGAACAGAAACAAGATGGACAGCAGTTTTTGGTGTGTGCCGATAAAGCAAAGGTCAGATAAGGATATTCATGGGTCCTATACACCAAAAATGGAAAAATGACATTTTATGACTAAGAGAGCTCTTCTAGAGGCAAAAGCTTCCCATTGTGAATCATACAAATTAGTTTTTGGGGAATCGATGAGGGAAATTTTAAGCCAAGGAATAGTAAGTCTAGTTTTTTCTCCTATTTATTACAGATAATCTAAATGAGGGGTGAAAAAAACCTGCTGTGTTAACAGAATGAACAATATTATGAGTCAGCGTGGTGTGTTTGCTGAGCAGCTTTTCATTTTTTTCTTTTGTCATTTAAAAAAAAAAGAGTAACATGTACTCGGCACATCATGATGTATGGATTCACAGGGAGTCTGTGTGCCTTCCTCTGTGGATACGGTTTATAATACACAGCGAAGCTTAGAACTGAGACTGAGATGATTGGATGGACAGGAAGCCGGGGAAGGCAGACACGCTGCCGTCATAACAAGCTATCTATGTGGGCAAAGAAAAACAGAGGGGAGTGGAGAGAGCGATGGCGGATGACTGAGTCAGCAGTCCTCCGTCCGTCCACCACCGCCCCCTCCCGTGTCCGCGTCCATCACACTCCATTTGACTGTTAAATCACCCACTCAGCACAACATCACAGCGAGACAGGGAAACCAGGAGAATGACAGCGACGCACATCCGAAGTCCGACGGAAGCAGAGGATGAGAGTCCAGAGTGTGTGTTTGTGTGTGTGTGCGTGTAATCCTTAATGTAAAACCGAGTAATGAGTGCGATTGAGGTAAAGATGGGAGATGGGAGCAGCCATGTGCAAACTGTCGGATAAAGTTGGACAGCATGTCAGGAGGAGGTCTTCAGGTAGGGTGGTGTGCGATTGTCAGCATCTCGTCTTTGTGTGTCTGACTGGGTCATGTTTGCTCGCCGACGGGACGCGATGAGAGAAAAGCTCCTTCTTTCTTTTCATCGTCATCTTTTGATGAGTTCACGGTTCTGCTGGGTTCTGGCCAGTTTTTGAGGGTTAAGTTTGTTTGCATTTGTTTTGCCCTCTGCATCGATTAAGAATCCATTTTCACTTTTTATTTCTCTCTTATTCCTGTCTTTTTATGTGTATGAAATTTTTTCACGAGGCAAAGGTAATGGTTTTCCAGCTCTCCGTGATCAGACTAATGATAATGTCAAACTTTGGGAGAATTGAATGGAGGTACTCAACATAAGCACCTCTGTGGTTTAGGCCAAGCCTTGTTTTTTTTGTTTGTTCTTCCGACGCGTGAATGGACTCACCTGAAAAACAGTTAAGGATGGCATCGAAAACGTTTATTGAAGAGTTAACAGAGGAACGCCGAGGCTTAAGCTCTGTCCTACTGTTGTTGCTGCTTTCTGTGTTTTCAGCGTTGTCCCCTGACTCAACGTTTTCCCTGTCCATGCCCTTGTTTTCATGCCCTAAAGTGTTTGCTCATACATTTATACAGTCAGAATCCAAACGCTCAGTCAAATATTTGGCCTCAGATGTTGGATTTTTAACGTGACCTTGATTTGCCTCATAGGTAATGATATATCAGACCATGTCTGAATATAACTGATCTGAATATAAGTTAAAAAGACACTCAAATGCAAATCCTGCTTTAAAATTTTTTTTCACATTTAAATCCTGTGCATTGGGGATTTGAACATGAAAGTTAAAGTTAATCCCCTAATAGTTTTATTTCCAAACCTGTTCCCCCTGCCATGTTTTTTTGCACAGGTCAGAATTTGCATGACGCTGGTTTTAATTTGCACACCGTGACCTCTGACCCCAACCGATAGGTAGATATCAAGGCAGCATTTGCATATACGTTACAGGAAAGAATCACCTCTGGTGCGTTTTGCGTAGTCGTAATCACAGATAAACCTCCCCTCCCTTTCTTTATCTTTGATTGTTACTTTTCATTTTTAGAGCGAACTGACACTGTATTATCTCCTCTGCAGGTTGTAAATATGCGTGTCACGCTGCCTGTCGGGATAAAGTTAGACTCGACTGCCATCCCGCCGCCTCACCCAGCAGTCAGGACCAACTCAACAACAACACACAGCTCCATGTGAGTACAGAGTGCACTCTAAGTCTGACGTCTGGGTCCTTTTTGTGAGTAAGCAGCTCTCCCGAGCAAGTTTTTCATGAATATTTTAAATCCAAAAATCCACTTTTTTTGTGCCTAGTAAAGTTTGAAAGCCCCCTCCTTCCCCAATAACCTCTTGGAAACCGAATATGTTCTTCCAAAGCATGTAAAATTCTTCTTTCTATGCACTTTGTGAAGTATTTTAGTTGGCATTGGCCAGAAATAAGCCAGAAAATAGAAAATTCAAATGAAAATCGATAAAAAATGTTCATATGCAAACAAAAAGAAAGTCATTCATTTGAGATTTGCACAAAACATTCAACACCAATTCTCGAGAAAAAAGGGAAAAGTCAAATATGCTCCAATAGTTGATCTTATGATCTAGTAACAAATGTTATAGGTCTCATTCATGCCACTGATTCATTACCAGTCGATGTTGATAGCTGCTACATTTCCTTCAGCTTCTTCTTCTCCTGACTTTTGATGTGTTTCTCCCACCAAATTCAAGAGGAAGCAGCTATCTTCTTATGAAGTATCAAGATCTGACATGTTTTCTCTGTTTGGTTGACTTTATTTACATTCTTTGCACTTATTTCAATCTGAATTCATATCGATGGTTGCAGCCCTTTGCAAATATATTCATCATTAAAGCTGATTCTGTGTTATTCAGGAGTAAAACACGTGTAACGGTGCTAGTGCTGGGAATTACCACAAGATAGTGCTGTGGGCAAACATTTTGGCTGCCTTTGTTTGCCGTTTTCACCTCATCAGCTGTTTACAGGAGCGGTTTAAGTCACAACAATGACACGTGCATGTATGAACACACAATGACGTTATTCTGTAGCAAATACTGACAAGAGAGGGGGGAGTTTACAGCAGGGAAACAGGGCCGTGACAAGAAGAAAAACAATGATCACTTTTGACTGGTGAATTTTGAGAGCTTGGATGTGAGCGATCTGCAGGCTTCTTAACTTCCCTGGACTCACACACACACACACACACACGCACGCACGCACATGTGCGCACCCACCCACGCTACATCACTCACCAAGAATGGAGCGTGTTTAATTCCCAGAGGGGGGGTGGAGGCTGTCAGTCGAGCAGCTCTGGTTCGTGTTAGATTGTGTTTGTCGACCACACCAGTTGTCGTCAATGTCACATAACCGCATCTGTTGGATTTCGGTGATGTTAAGAGTGAGTGGCAGTTATTTCTCCTACAGGAAACGGCTACGAAGGCTGAGAATTACCCGGTCAAAATCAGGCCGGAGGGCGGCCATGACACGCATGACCTCCTGCAGTTTTTTTAAAGGACGCCCACTCAGCGCTTTTTCCATGGCCTGTGGTTTTTGGCTTTTGTCTATTTCTCAAACAGCATCACAAACAGTTGAAATTTTACAATAAATATTTCCCACTTAGTCCCTGCACTTTTTTTTTGTAACTTTTTTTGTGATGCCCATTTCGCAAACTACCATTGTCCCACCAAAAACCAGCCACCTCTACATGTCGTCTGGCAGATAAACATTTCAGTATTTGTGCACGTTGCGGTTTTGGGCCCCCGGCAGCACTGATGTGGTTTGGTTCTTGCTGCAGGAGGATCGGCTCAGCACATTTCACAACAGCGCCGAGCACTTCAACGCGCTCCAGTGGTGCTGAGTAATGCTGAGCACACTGTTGCGGGTTAGTGGGAGTCGGTGGATTCCGATCCGATATGTTTTTGCCGCCTGTGTGAGGGCGGCACGTAGTCGCTGATGTGCAGCAGAGAGGTGCAAGCTCCACGCTTTCATGTGTTGTATTTGTCCTGCTCAGGGGTAAGAAGGGTGGCTTGCCAGTGGGTTAAAACCGAACTACACGTCTACAAGCAAGAGGCCGCGATGCAGCTTCAAATAGGTCTCAGTGTTCTGTGCCTGGATAAATGAAGGGGTCGTGTCAGGTCGGGGATTGGGCATAAAAGCCCCTTCCAAACTTACTAAGAGAGTCAAGGCCAATACGCCGTGTTGACTCAGGTTTCTTGTCTTTGGCGACTTGTCACAAATCTAGTCAAATTCTATTTGTAGCAGTAAAACAGTTTTTAGGGGGTTTTATTGTCACGTTATTTAGAGGCAAGCTTTCTCATTTTTAAACTGCTGAGTGGTTGTGTTCCGGCGTTTTATCTAGTTCCAGCTGGCTTGGATGCCTGACAGTTTGGGCGTGAATTAAAAAATAAATGAAAATCTACGGAGTGACATGAAACTTGAAATTACTGACGAGCTCCAGTTTGTGCTCGATTACGAAAAGAGATTTGAGATAATCGGATGACTTTCACAGTTTGGCCTCAAGGTGTCAGTAATTGTTGTGGTCCGTCATCACTTAATAAAATCTTTTTTTGTGCTATCAATCTATCTATCTATCACAAGATATAACTGAATGAATATACACTATATTGCCAAAAGTATTTGCTCACCTGCCTTTACTCACATATGAGCTTAAGTGACATCCCGTTCCTAATCCATAGGGTTCAATATGACGTCGGACGTTGCAGCTAGAACAGCTTCAACTCTTCTGGGAAGGCTGTCCACAAGGTTTAGGAGTGTGTTTATGGGAATTTTTGACCATTCTTCCAGAAGCGCATTTGTGAGGTCGCACACTGATGTTGGACGAGAAGGCCTGGCTCTCAGTCTCCGCTCTAATTCATCCCAAAGGTGTTCTATCGGGTTGAGGTCAGGACTCTGTGCAGGCCAGTCAAGTTCATCCACACCAGACTCTGTCATCCATGTCTTTATGGACCTTGCTTTGTGCACTGGTGCACAGTCATGTTGGAAGAGGAAGGGGCCAGCTCCAAACTGTTCCCACAAAGTTGGGAGCATGGAATTGTCCAAAATGTCTTGGTATGCTGAAGCATTCAGAGTTCCTTTCACTGGAACTAAGGGGCCAAGCCCAGCTCCTGAAAAACAACCCCACACCATAATCCCCCCCTCCACCAAACTTTACACTTGGCACAATGCAGTCAGACAAGTACCGTTCTCCTGGCAACCGCCAAACCCAGACCCGTCCATCAGATTGCCAGATGGAGAAGCGCGATTCGTCACTCCAGAGAACGCGTCTCCACTGCTCTAGAGTCCAGTGGCGGCGTGCTTTACACCACCGCATCCGACGCTTTGCATTGCACTTGGTGATGTATGGCTTGGATGCAGCTGCTCGACCATGGAAACCCATTCCATGAAGCTCTCTGCGCACTGTTCTTGAGCTAATCTGAAGGCCACATGAAGTTTGGAGGTCTGTAGTGATTGACTCTGCAGAAAGTTGGCGACCTCTTCGCACAATGCGCGTCAGCATCCGCTGACCCCGCTCCGTCAGTTTACGTGGCCTACCACTTCGTGGCTGAGTTGCTGTCGTTCCCAAACACTTCCATTTTCTTATAATACAGCTGACAGTTGACTGTGGAATATTTAGGAGCGAGGAAATTTCACGACTGGATTTGTTGCACAGGTGGCATCCTATCACAGTTCCACGCTGGAATTCACTGAGCTCCTGAGAGCGACCCATTCTTTCACAAATGTTTGTAAAAACAGTCTGCATGCCTAGGTGCTTGAATTTATACACCTGTGGCCATGGAAGTGATTGGAACACCTGATTCCGATAATTTGGATGGGTGAGCAAATACTTTTGGCAATATAGTGTATGATGGGCCATGATGATGATGATGCATATGGAGATGAATATCCAATTACTAGCATGTTAGAGGCCCATCCCCATAATTTTGCCATGTCAATCACCCCTCAAACCACTTCTATTCCCTGTTCTCAAGGTGTACGTTTGCTGTTCAAAAGGCTTTTTACCTGCAGATAAACAGCTGAGTCTTGTAGCAGGATGTTGGCGCTCTGTTGTGAAGTAAGCAGAGAGAATACCAAAAATAATCCCCACTGACCAGAGCTGCAGGGAGTGCTTTAGAAATACAGCAAGCTCCGCCGGCCGTGGAATGTCTGCAATGTGTAGCTGCAGATCATCCTCTTCTTTTAATAGGCATTCCTCCATCAAAACCTCCCAGACTCCACGTCTGTCTGCTGGGATGTGTTTGGGTTATTTCATTCCTCGTAGCCAAGATAAGTTATATAACTCTTACATCTAGGTGGTTTTTTTTATTTTTTTATTTTTCTACCTTTATATTTGCATTTGGTCCTATCAGTTCTAAATGTTTCCTCTTTTTCCCTGAATGAATGAATGAATGAATGAATGAATGAATGAATGAATGAATGAATGAATGAATGAATGAATGAATGAATGAATGAATGAATGAATGAATGAATGAATGGGGTATTAAAAGAAGAAATGTACCTGCATGTTATCTGCATGCCATCTCATGCACATATTTTGCTCTTTTTTTTTTCTTTTTCTCTTCCCCACTTGTGTGTACCCACCGTTAAGGTCGGCGACTTTCTTAGAGGGCGGATGTTTGTGGTTGAGAGACTCGCTGAGGATTTAAGAGGTAGCACAAGCCACATAAGAGCATTTAATAACTGGAACTGGTTCGACTTGATTACCGAGCGGGGAGTGAGGGCTCAAACGCCCCCAGGAGCTCAGGAGCTCAGTCCTCGGTTCGGTTTCACCAGCCGGCTGGACATTTTCCTATATCCCATTCCCCTTCTGTTTTTGTTTTTTTTCCACGCATTTCCTCACCAAATCCCTTAAAGTACTCAGATCTAACACATTTCAATCACAGTCTCAATTTGAGTCTCTACTCAGACTTACCGTACAGTGGCTCTCTCTGTGAGTTAGAAGCTGCTTGCACTGGAATGCCAGTAATGTTTAACCAGGCTGGCTCCAGGCCAAAGTGACTGGACGGCAGATTAACACCAGTGACCACACACCCACACACCCACACAGCTGTGTGCACCTGAGTGTGTTTGCCCAGGGTGTGACTCCGTCCAACCAAACTGCACAAACTCGGATGAAATTCCATTTGTGTGAGAAAATCGTCAGCACCCGTTTCACACACTCTCATCCGAGCACCTCCAGGAGTCCAGACAGTGGGCGTGTTCCACAGAAATATGACGCTTAAACCGTGGACACAGAGGAGATAATTTTACCACCATGCATGTGGCGGAAGTTGTAATCACCCGGTTCTGCTCAGAAGTATGTGAACGCTGGCATCCACTGGGCAGTTCAGAACATACAAGAATGAGACCAGCACAGAGCCTGAGGGGCTGTGAGATGTTAAATTTCTATATCAAATAGATGTTTGTTGCAAACATTAAAGGTGCCCTGCCACACAAAACCTTTTTTACTTGTATTTTGAAAAATATGTTAGGTCCATATGTGTTTGTGTTCTGTAGTGAATGTGAGAATGAACCGCTACCTCATCTGTTATCATCTGCTACAGCCACTGAAAAGAAATAAGATCAGAAATCAAGCCGATTAGAAAAGCTTACATTGACTGAGCTCATTACTATTCATTAGTTCGCCCACAGAATCCAGCTAGCTCAGGCAGTGACAGTTTTCATATACAGCAAGGATGGCTGAACGTCAACGTTCTTGTGTGATATGCTCCAACAGAACTTTAAGAATGTGCATGTGGCCCAAGAACCCAGAGATGTCCCTTTGGACAATGGTAACACTTGCTAGCTTAGCAAAGTTCTAGGTTTTATCCATTTGGACAATGCTAGCGCTCGCTAGCCCTAGCTAAGTTCACGCCATGAAGCTAAAATGAATCGTTAACAGCTTTCAGCAAGCTGTCTGGTTGTGGACAAAACCAAAGCAAAAGAAAACACAAAGCGTATTTTTGCTAATTATTACTATATTATGAAATGAAACTTCAGACATAATCACAAAAGCAATGAAATACGTGTGGGAGGGCACCTTTAATACCCTCCTTTCTCACAGATTAATGTTCTAATCTTGCAAAGATATTGAAGAAAGGTCCTCCACACATGACTGATTGCAATACTGGGCAATGTGGATGTTTTTCTGAGCATTTGTGTGTGTGTGTGTGTTTTGGATGCATCTCTGCAGTTTTTTGTTTTTTGTTTTTTTGAAAGAACCAGATTCTGGTTTGGCTGCCCCATCTGTGCCATATTTATTTTTGGTCCCTTTACTAACCCTGCTGGTTTTAGATTAGAGCCTCTGCATCTAGAAAAACTCCCAGCGTGTCCACTGGTCTCCACCACCGGCACATCTGCGGAGGCGAGTGAGTTGGGTCTGATTCTGCGCCTGTGCTACTTAGATTGCGCCCAGCTTTAATGGTATTTTGATATCCGTGGCATTTTTCTCGGACCGGGTGGTCTTTGTTAAAGGTCCATGTGGCAGAAAAGACCTTTAAGTCCATCTTTGATGAGAAAGTCTATTCTGTAAGTTGCTGAAAACAGAGGGTACCTTTAACGGCCCTGCTGCTCAGTAATAGTTTCCATTTGTTTGCCCATGACAAGGTGATAAAAGAGGCAACCGGAATATCTGATCCTTTTTATAAAGACATAAACTCAGCGGTTCGTCGCGCTCCCTCTCGCATAACACACGTTCAGTGGTTTTTTTTGGCTCTACTTTATGACCCCGAATGCAGACTTTACATCTTTTATTACTCGCGCTACCATAAAATGTATTGCAAACAAATTGTGCGAAAAGGTTTCTATGTAAATGCAGAGAAGTGAGCAGCAGCTTGTTAAGTCCTCATTTTTGTTATCCGCTCAGGATCCGTTTAGGTCATATTTGTTTCTTATTTTTCACATGTTGATTTGGAGCCAGATTAGCAGTCGAAAGTGGAGGAATGAAATGAAAAGGCGTAAACAACAAGATCGATTTTTATATTGATGTTATGATGGATTAATTAATTCTACCTTTCTTATACATCCGAGACCCACAGTAAATTCCAAAGTGCCTTAAACTTTAGTTATTAATTCTAACAGCAGCTTAAGGATATGAAATGAGTGATCCCTCCATTGATACCAATGTTATAATGCCAAAATGTTCCTATAGAGATAAACCCGTTTTGAAATCTGGCACATTTCTTAAGTCTGTTATCCTTTTGTTCCTTTGTCCTTTGGTGTCAGAAGCAGGATTACTCATCAGGATAAATTGACCTGATGGACATAAAACATGGGAATGGACTGCCTAAGGACTTTTCTCAGGTTCTATGAGCAAATTAGAGGGCGAACAGAAACAAACCGAGCGTTAGCAAACACCTCCAGGGCCCAAGTTCAGAGAAGAAGAGAAGACGAGTCTCCCTGTTGGGCGGGGACGCTTTGGCTTTGGGTCTCTTGAAACATTCAGCGCAGTTCAAAACGCTAAATATCATAGGTGTTTACTGAAGTTTACTGGGCAAAGTTGCAGATGCAGTTAAAAGCCAGCCACACGCAGGCATGAAAACTACCAGCGCTGAAGCTTTAAAAAGTCTGCAACAGTCCGGTTCCACCCAAAGAAGACTGCCCAAGTCGGTCCTTGCAATTAAACACACACGAAAATGCGTCAGTCCAGCATCACTAGCCATTAAATCCCTTTGCTGTTTGTATTTTGGGTTTACTTGATGCTAAGTCAGAGCAGGGAAAGCATGCTGCAGAGGAAAAAGTTAAGAAAGCTGGCAATGGTTTGTTGCCTGTTGATCGAGGTAAGAAACTTCCTTTGTTTTTTAAAATATGTGCGAGTTATTTTTCTGCAGATTTACTTACGAAAAAAGATCCAACCAGCCCCCTTTTATTTTTCTCCCAGGAATGAATGTATCTTTATTCTTGTGGGTGGTTAGTATTACAAACAACGTTTAGAATTTCTGTGAAGTCACCCTTGGTGAACAGATCTGAAGCAAAGAAAAAAGGCTCTCTTTTTTACCTCAGGGCATCTCAAAAGCCATCACTCCTCTTTTCACTGAGGGGTAAAACATCAAACCTGAAAGGCACTCAAAACTACAGTGCACTGATACCATCTGTGGTCTTTTTGTGTTTCTGACTATGTGACTGTGTTGTATTTTCTGTATTTGTACATCATCTTGATGTCATTTACTAGTATAAATGTGTTTGTCGTAGATGTCTTTCTCTGTGGTCATTTTGCTTCTTTGTTACTATTTTATTTATTTCTTGGTCAGACATAGCTGTTTTTTTTGTTTTTTGTAAATTTGTTTGCAATCATTTCTGTGATTTTGTGTTTTTTTAAGCTCATTTCAAGTTTTTTGTGGTTTACTCATATTTCAGTTTGTTTTGTTTTATTCTCAAGAGTACGTTTTCAATCAACAAGTGCCATTTCTTTAAAAAAAAAACTCTTGCGATGTAAGCACATTAAAAATGAATATTGATAAAAACAAAAACTTTTTGTTTCATAGAAGTAATCACAAGTCCATGTTTTCATTTAAATTTGCTGTTGAATAAAACCACACTAACAAATAATATTACAATCTCACAAATGTAACAGAAGTTAATTTACACAATAAGTTTAGTGGATGTCAGTTTCTATATGTTAGTGTCTCAGTTGGTTATTCTTTAGTCTAAAAATATTACAGAAACTTTCGGTTAATGAGACGACCTAGATATTTTTAGGTCTTTGTCTTTGTGTCATCTTAATCCATTTTTAACATGTGCTACATATTGAATGCTACTTAAATTGGCATCAACTTGCTGATTGGCTGTTAGTTGCATGGGGCGCGGTTGTATTAACTATGAGGGAGGTGATTGGTTGGTATCTATTATGGGCGGGACCATACTGTAGCTCGCTGGCTGTCAGACAGATACCATACATTCAACAGTTATCGGGGCAGGCGTCGTGGCACAGGACGTCTGTGCTGGGAATAGTTACTCTTTGACTTACTATCTCGCTTCAATGCAAGTTTGTGGACAAGTATAATAGTAACAACGGATATTTAGGCTTTTCTTAACAAAAATGTAAGTCTTTAAGTAAGTTTTGGTCGTGCCGGCGGAGAGAAACGAATGACGGGGAGGAGGAAAGGAGACAACTGGGAGGTAGTTGATCGGATTTGAGAGAGGAAGTCATCCCATGCGGAGATAATATCTGAGGCTGGAGACAGAAATAGACGGAAGCCTTTGTATCTGGAGTTTGTTTCATGTTGCCGGCTGTGTCATTTTGAGGGGGGGTTTCGATGCAACCGGGTCCGAGTCGAGAAGTTTTCTCCGCAAATGACGTGGAATAGCACGATGAGCAGTGGCTACAGCAGCTTGGAGGAGGACTCCGAAGAGTACTTTTTCACGGCCAGGACCTCTTTCTTCAAAAAACCCTCCGGAAAAATCACAGAAAGCAAGGTAAACGTTTGTTTTAAACTGAACTACTGTTAGACAGAAGCAATTTAAGCTTCTGCTCTCATGTTTTGTCACGCCGGTTCCATTCAGGACGGAGCTGAAATCCTCATAAAACCGGGTATTTAAACGTTTTATGGATGTGCCGAAAGCACGAGCGAGTTTCTGGCTTTTATATCCGATTCTTCTGGCTTTCACGTTAGCTTGAACTGTCAGCTTTTGTCCGGCAGATGTAAGGAGCACCTGAATATTTGTTGACCAACGAGCCCGGTGACCTCAGACCCGTTTTTCCACTTTTTCCCAGATGGTTTGGTCCATATTCAGTTTGACAGCAGGTGCTTCTTGTTAGAGCAAATACCACCCACTATTTCAGCTTAACAGAAGGCACGAAAATGTTTTTTTGGATGCTTTGTTTATTTATTGCATATGCTTTTTCTCTTTGCCCTCAATCTGAAACCACAACACCACAGGAAAATAGGTCTGGAAATGACATATAATCACAGATGTGGCTTTATCATGTCTGAAACCCACCCCAAAAATCAGCTGATCTCAGCCCCTGACAAAACACCGGCCTGTCGCAGCCTTGAAGTCTCACACTTTCGTTCCCACAGCGTCTGGAACAGTCTTGCAGACATAGCGGGTTTGTTCCTGGCCTTGACAGCTCGGCACACAGCAGCAGAATCGAGCTATTCTTCCCCTCTGCCCACATCAAGGCTGTGTGTGTGTGTGTGTGTGTGTGTGTGTGTGTGTGTGTGTGTGTGT
>JABUIW010044429.1:2621072-2679622 GCA_013363375.1 Menidia beryllina | reverse complement strand
ACACACACACACACACACACACACACACACACACACACACACACACACACACACACACACACACACACACACACACAGTGGATGGCTAAGCAGCTCATCTTCAATTCAAATCATCCTTGAGGCTTACTGTGTGGGGTTTTTGTCATTTTTCAGACTTGGTGACGACAGCCACGCTTCAGTAAAGAACCCCCCCCCACACACACACACACACACACACACACACCCACACCGACCTGCATTAATCCCACTGACAGCTTCTGTCAAGAGTAACAATCTACAACAATAAAAACTAATCATCCCCCTCTCATTCAGATACTGATGGCCTCTTATGTTTGCACACCGCAGCTGTTTGTTGGATCTGAGCTGGTTCTTCACCCGCCACTGGCATCTGACGGTGAATGAGTTCAGATGTTTGAGGGTTCAGCTGCTGTCCTGATGTAGAAGCAGATTTTGGTTGGTGTGTCGCTGCTGGGTTCGCCGAAAAGAAAAGGTTCATAAAGGAGAGCAAATGTTTGATGAAAAACTTCCAGTCAGTTATTTAATGCGATCCCTGACGTATACTTTGAATTGTTTGGCTTCATGTCCAATTGAACCGGCAAGCCCAAAGAGCATAAGTCAAGCAACTTATAATCTTGTCAAGTCCCAGGAAATACTTGACGTCATCAGATGAAAGATCCCACATGGTAAAGCATCCCTACAGCTGCTCCAGTCCAGCACCTGCTGAATGACTGAACAGGTGGGGGGAACATTTGCTAAAGGGCAGCCAACTGTAGTGGAGAGAGTGCGAGAGGCATACCATGACACTTCTCACACCCAGCCCCAGTCCTCAGGAGAATTTTGATTCAACGACAAGCCGCGTCCCCAAATCTGAATAAAATTCCCAACCATAAGTGAACAGGGTTTTTTTTGTTTTTTTAAGTTGGCCAAGGGATTTTGGTTCATGTAGGAAACCTTTGAAAACGAAAATGGCAGTGACAGCACTTTTCACAGGTTAAAAAGTAACCAAGTTAACAAGATATGAAGAAGAAAAAGTGATTGTATGTAGCTCTGCTCTAATTAAATTGCAGTTTTCTTAGCCACAGCATCCCAAATTCATTTAACAGTTTATTAGTCTCTGTTCATGTAAGACAACTATAAATTCCCATGCTGCAACTCATTAGAAAAATATCTAGATTTTTGCATGAAATAAATTAGAAAAATATCTTAGTTAAACATTTAGATTGGTTGTTTTACCCTATCCATGACTCTACTTCATAAATAATTTCCCCCCCAAAAAGATGATGAAATTAACAAAAATTGGGAAAAAAAGTTGGAAGTCGGATTCAACCACTCCATCAGAACCAACAAATACCAAAAGCTGCACTCAAAAAGTGGTACTGGTTCCGGTAGGAAGCATGGTCAGATTGTTTTTAGATCTATATGATGCTAAAAAAAAGTTGCAAACCTGGATATAAATCCTAGTTTGGGAATATTTTATTATGATCTTCTGTCTCGCCATAAGGTGGATGACATTTTGACAATAAGATGTTAGTTTTATCAGGCCGAAATCAGTCTAGTCCAGTTTCATTTTTAGAACCAAAAAAGATGACCATTGACCAGGAACTGATAAGATTCCGGTCATCAAGCAATGAAATCTATACAGTCCATAATAAAGCATTTGCCCCTCCGCCCCCCCTGCTATCCATTCGTTTCCCATTACCCCACTCCTCTACGGTGAAGTCCCAATTTCTAATATAGCTCTTATTTCCAGCTGCAGTGTGACATGACGGAAGAGGAACTTTGTAAAGGAAGTGATTTTGTTGACAAAAACGGTCTGCTTGAAATATACGAGTACAGACATCAGTTAGTCCCAATCTGGTAGATAATCGATGTGTTTGTTGATCATTCCCTCGCTTATCGCTCACTTCCCCTTTCTGGCATTCACCTGACCTCAGCCTGCAGTCCTGGCCGTGACTGTCACGTGTCCCGTCGCACCACAGACTACGCGTTTCTCTTAGTTTTTGTTGTCCTTTGTTTTGTTTTTCTTGATGGGATTTTTTTTTCCTTTTTGAGTCCCAGCTCGAGCTAAAGTGAGGTCATTCTCTAACCGTTGTCGAGCTTCAGCGTTCGACTGGCTTATCTGCCTCCGCTTGTCCAAAGTGCCATAAAAGTTTTTATCTCCAAGGGCACTTCGCAGACAGACTGACTGACATTGCGATAGATCTCATCTCTTGTTTCTCTCTTATCTCCGGTGCCCGCTGTAAACTGCGGTACAACGCAGCCGCCCACTTTAGAAACTCCATAGACTTTTATATGTTTCTTAACTTTTTTTACTCGCAAATTTGGGTATTTTGTTCGTCTGTCATTGGAGCTTTCATGTGTTTTTTTTTATTTCCCTCGTGAACTACAGTCTATTAACCTTGTGTTGTTATCTGTTGACTTGGGGTACAAAGCAGCTTCTAAAGGTCAGATTTAGTCAGGATAGAGGTTTCAATTTGTCAAGAGATTTCCTTTCACACATTATTCATTATTAAACTCCAGTATTTTGATTTGTTTTGTTTAACTGGAAGGCCAGCTTTGTTGTCTTTCCTGTTCTTATGTGCACGTGTATCCTAATCTCGCCATTTATTCCTCATTCTCCCTCTAGATATCCTTCCTCTGTCCACCATCAGCCCCCTGCTCTTGCTTCCTCACCCCTCACTTCCTGCCTGTCCTCGGCTCTGCATCCTGTTCTCTGCACACGGCCAAGACCCCTTGTTTTTGTTAATTCTCTTTTCTTTTTTTCTTACTTTACTTTGATCGGACTGCTTATTCAGCAGTTTCCACCTAAAACACGGTGTTCTTCGTGGTCCCGTATAACAGATTCAGATTATCTCAGCATAGTGCCTAAGTGTATTCTGGGATCACTTACTGCTTTGGCGGGACCCTCTGGTGCTGAGAAGTAACCCAAAAAAAAAGCCTTTAACTAAAATTAGCCAACGGAGAGGGGTAAATGCAGAGAATGTTTTTTTTAATTTTTTTTATATCTGCATCATGCTGAAGGGATTTTTGGGCAATACTCGGAGCACAGTTTTCTTAAATTAAATTACCTCCTTTGTTCAGGACAGTCAGGCCACATGGATTAATGGTGATTGAACTCATGACTGGTGTGTTGTCTGGCAGATAGAATTTGGTGTGTGTGTGTGTGTGTGTGTGTGTGTGTGTGTGTCTTCTACGTTAGCATTGACCATGTTTAGACTTCAGAGTGAAGCATCGAAACCTTTTTCCTTGGGTGTCAGCCTTTAACATGGCTGGGGTTAAACAACAGGAAGCCTTCTAACTTTTATTTCACCTTTTAAACGGGTTCAGGGCGACGCTCTTCAAGCACGCAGGCCACCTGATGGAAATACCTCCAGACTGGTTTCAGTTATTCAATGCACAGATGTTCAAAGTTCCTCTCATGATATGCCTGACATTTGAAGTGTTGGCGTGCCTTCGTGGAACACTGTAGTCATTTGAAGGTGAATCTGTCCGCTTTTTCAATCCGGCCTGAAATCTGTGCTCCAACTTATCAGAAATACCCAGTGTATTTATTGCTACCTGTAGAAGCCCCCGGCGTTTGAGTCAGGAAATCCATTTTAAAGTTTGACGTCGAGGCCGCTGGTCTGCCTCTCCCCGGCGCTCCTCGGAACACAAACAAAACTGTTCTCGACTGCGCGGCCCTCGCTATCTTTCCCAGCAGAACCAGAGTGCTTTCATGGCTGGAAAGGCACACACTCAAGCATATAAATGCAGCCCCTCGCGTGGTGTGTTGTATAACAAGATAAACCTGCCTTTGAAAGGAGCTACCTGCGTCATGGAGAATATGAGGCGTTTAGCAGGACTGTGTGTGTGTGTCTGTGTGTGTGTAGCTGAAAAACAGGCAAATTGAATTGAGTTATTTAGCTGTTGAATGGATTGATGCATTAATAAAGCTTATAAGTACTTATATATATTGCTTTCAGTGATGATGATGATGATGATGATGATGGGGAAATGAGAGTTTTGTTTAGTAAAACGCCCGACTGTACAACTTATCAAGAAGGGTTTCCCAACCGGTGATGTGAGGCCAGAGATGAATCATCCAGAGGGCTTTTACCCCGGATAAAGGGACGTTCCAGTTTATTTAGAAGGGACAAAGCATAGAAAATTAATACAGGTGTCTTACCAATGGCAGATTGAAGGGATTCTCTTTTGAAAATGTCCTTTTGGACCCTTTTTTTTGGAGACTAGGGACAAAATGAACCAAAAACGGGGCTTCAATGTTGAATTATTTCTATGATTATCAGCTAATCTTATATAATTCACTGCTAAACAGCTCTGAAAGTTTGGTTTTCAGGCTAAGTGTTTGTGTTATCTAGTGTTCAGCTTAGTTCTTGTCCTTTTTTTTTTTCCTTTTTTGATGCTTATTTTTAAAGTCAACCTGTCTGCTGACCTCATTGCAAAAACAGATTAATCGGGCAGTAAAAATAATCATTAGCTGCTGTTCTCTGCTTCACTCAGTCGTCCCTGTGCGCCTGGTGTCTGCTAATGAAGCTTGTCCACAGATAAATCACACGGCCAGCTGCCTCGAACCGACCATCTACTGTACAGTTCTCATCCAAAGTCCCAGGAGCAGGTGGCCATGTGGCTCATAAACCCCCATTACTGTAGCCACTGCATTCTCTGTGGAGCAACTGACCACCTGTAGCTTCATATTACAGGGTCAGAGGGGTCCACGTGCGAGGGGAATCCTACCCTCTTTGCACCATTACCTGTGCAAGCTGCCATATGTTTTGGCAAGCCATTTCACGGTGTGAACAGACCCCGTTATTGCCGTCGTTTACTTGTGTTTTCATTCCCTTCGCCGATCCTCCTGATGGTTCATCAGATAAATGATGAAACTCCGATGACGGCTATCTCGGAACCGAAACCGGACACCAGCGGAAACACTCCGCGTGCAACATGAAGCCAAAGCTTCAAAACAACATCAGTGTTCGCGTCAGTGTTCTCTGCCTCTCTTGTCTTTGCATGACGAGCAATGAAGCGCGTGGCGGTAGGTCTACTGTAAGCCAACCTAGCTGCATGCTGCTCATCTGGGAGCAGTTTTGACTGACTGTGATCTCCAGGCCGCCATTATCACTAAACCACAGCATTCTTTGAGGTCGCCCGTAGCCCTCTTTGATGTCCACGGGAGAAAGTGAGAGTCAGACTAGATTAAACGTCAAAGCATCGGGGTGGTGAATGTGGCCCCCTCGTCAGGAAGTTAAGCAGAGTTTCACTATGCGGTAGGCTTTTTAAAAGATCTTATATTTGGGAGAAAAAATGTCGTCACATTTATGTATGACACACATTTCTGGAAACTTTGACTTCTAAGGCTGTATGTGCACTGGCATTGCCTTGCTGAGTACTACAATACTTTCCCTGGTGAAAATATGCCCTAAGGGTAGCACGCATTCCTCTAAAACCTGTGTCTACTTTAGAGCATCAATGGTGCTTTTCCAGATCTGCAGGTTGCCAGTTGTGTGGGCACCCATACCATCAGCAATGCAGGTTTTACGACTCAGTTCTGATAGCACACCAAGTTAGTTCCATATGTTGCTCGACCTGTTGCCAAATAGCCTTAATTACTTGGAACATATGATTGTGGGTATTTTTCATTAGGTAAATGTACCTTTCCATGCCCCTGCAAGTACAATTTAGACTAATATTTTATTAAGAAATTCAACTTTCACTTTCAATATTTGATAAAATTTTCAATGAAATGTCATTTTTCTTTTTTCTTCAATACCTTCCACCGTTTTGGAACCTTTTCTTGGACAGAAAAGGCACAAAAGAGTCAGGAGTGTTACCTCATACATGATGAATACAAGCATTGGGTGAAATATGACAATGGAATGTTGACTCTTCATTTAGGCTTCGTTCCCCTCATCGTGCTCTGATAACGAGTAATTAGTCACTCACAATGTCAGCCTAATGTGCTCAAACCTACATTACGAATGAATGATTCACGATTAAAACCGTGTTTAGGTCTGTCAGAGCAGTCAGTGACATTCCACGCACCCTCCACAACACTTTTGTAACCTATAATGTTAGGTGTACACATAGTGAAAATATGTAGGCTTCCAGTTGCGTGTCAGCTAGCCCATCAGCCCGTGTGTCATCACAGTGGAGCTACTCTAAACCCTCACACACAGAGAGGTTTAATGAATAACCTCAGTGGGTTTTCAATGCCCTGTCTGGTCATTTTCCTGCCTCCGTGCGGTGGTTTTGAACATTAGGGTTTGGCTCAAAGCAGCTGCATATCACTTGGTGTGTGTTTTGGCCACTTTGTCGAAAGGTTGTGTGTGTGTGCTTCTGTGTCCGCGTGCGTTTCGGGAGTTTCTCATGCTCTTAAAAAGGGATTTTCCATCGTAACAGAGGTGAAGGGTGTCTCTGATTGTAGTCTGACATGACACATTTTTTTGTTTTGTTTTTTTTGGACAGGCTCACAGCAGCACAGCTCAGGTGTTGTTTCCATTCTGTCCTTTATCAGCCTCCATCTCGACACACCTTCAATTGTCATCCTCTTTGTGCACATTGTGGCGCGGGAACATCAACCAAAAAAAAAAAACAAAGCTGATGCAGAGTTGTGTAATTCAAGATTACTTTTTTATTTTTTTCACTGAGCCAAGAATACTGTAGAAAAAAAGTCTGGGAGGAAAGAATACAAAAAGAGCTTCCCCATGAAGGGAAGTAAAATGTTCTAAGCAACCAAAATGCCTCCAGAGCTGACTGAATTTGTTTTTCTTTTGGGACCTTGTTCACAATTATTGGCATTTCTGATCTATATAATGTGGAGACGGGCTTGGACAGAAGGAACCAGCTTTAGTAAAGGCAGCATCGGCAAGGTCCAAGAGTTCAAACTGCCTTTAACCAAGCTCTTAGGATTGCTTTAACTTAAACGGCTAAAAATGAACACCAACACTGCTGTGTTTGCGGTGGCAGTGCAGATGGAAAGACAGGCGTGGCTTTGATATGCTTTTGTGAAGTTCCTTTGAATAGGAGTACGTTTTGGTTTGCAAATGAGAAAGAAAAAGTAAAGAGAAGCGAAGTAAACACTTCTTTACAACCTTTTACCCAAATAGCAAGGCAGGCCCAGCCCTCTACGAGATCAAAGTCCTGATCAGACCCTTTGAGGTCGCCGCTGAGAGGTTTTTCAGCAGCAGGTCCTTCAGGTTTCGTCATACTTTTAATCCTAGGGACCCGTCCCGTACTTGTCGCGATTCGCTCATTCGCTGTGAATCAAACTGTTTAGCCAAAAGAACGTGATGATCTCACCGCACGTACCCTAACATCAGATATGCAATCCCAATTGTGCAACAAAAGTGTGACGGGAGGGTGGCCCGTCACCTGGAGCACAATGCTGCTGCTGTTCAAAGATGATGTGACAGTCATGTGGGAGTTTATATTTCGATTTGTTTGGCCTTTATTTGTTTATTATGAATATGTTTCCAGAACCAAATCCTTCACATTTTCAGAAAGCGTCCTTTCTGGTAATTTGAGCAACCTACAGGACTTGTTTATGTCTTTCCTTTAGGAGGAGTGTCAGACAGCTGGAGGGGGATTTAGTAACATAGCTGTCAGGTATGACTGATGGTGATTTGTCCTGTTGCTTCATGTGTGACTCATCCTGCCGTCTACCCTTTGCTATTGTTGTTGCGTTTAAACTTTTTGTGGCTTTCAAACAGTTGAAACATCTCAACAACTTAATAATGGCGTTTTGTGATGTTTCAGGGTTTCAGGGCAGTGAACTTTGGTTTGTTTATTCAACATTAATGGAGGAGTGCTGCGTTGACAGCGTGATTATCTAAAAGTTGAATTTTAACCATATGCTGGAGCACATCGGGTGTCAAAACATGAATATTTTGGGATGAGTGAACTATTTCAAAGTGAACCCAACACTGCGCTGACATTCGAACATGTTATCTAATTTCTTCTCAATCGAGCATTCACAAGCTGTTATTAGTTATTGAATTAGATGTGAGTTGCAGCCTAATTGTACAACAATTCTGATCATCCCTCAGTCCCTGAAGTTATTTTAGAAGCAAAGAAATGCCAAACATTCTCTGACTCAGATATCAGGATTTCCAATCTTCACCATCTTTTTATATCATTCTGCTTATTTTTTATTTATTTATTTTTACAAATTTCTCCTAGCTTATGATTAAACAGTGGTGTTACCAAAAAGTAATCATTTACTTAAAGGGGATTGAATTGTGACGGCAATGGTTTGGTTAGAAAACAGCTGAACAAAGCCGTCCTTCAAAGCCTGCCTTGTTACTGGCTCAGACACTCCGCTTTGTTTCAGTCCTCCTCCAAGGTCAGAACCACGAAGTTTCATAATCTCAGCCCACATATTCTTATTCACAATGCGCACGCACACTCACACACGCAAACACCCAGTCACCCAGTCTTTGTTGCTATATTCTAAAACTTATAAAATGAGCCCTATTTAAACTCGTGTAGCTGGAGGGCTGAAGGATAAACCCAAACTTTGGTGCGTTTGTGTGCACGAGGTAGTTATTTCTGTGGTTTGATTTGTGTGAACCGTAGCCAAACAGCACGTTTCCCCACCGGTTAGCTCTGCAAAACAATATTTTCCAAGCTAATGAGAACATTTCACAGCAGGCAGATTAAACGGGAGCTACAACACAAGACAGTGTCCATTACTTCTAAAATGAGTAGAGTTTAGTAGTAGGAATTTTCTTTTATGGATGGCTTTTGGAGGGAAAAGGTTTTGGGGAGTTAAATTCCCTCTCTCCTCTGTGTCTCGTTGCCTTCTCGTTGCGTCTGTTCCTTCCTCATTTTGCCTCGCGCAGTTTCTTTCCGCTGCTTGGGTTTTCTCTCCCTCTTTCTTCCTCCCCTGATGATCACCTTTTCATTTTCTCTTTGTTTTCCTTGGTCACGGAGCGAGCTTCATCTCTGGGTGGCATTTTCTGAACCGGCCGCATTCCGCCGTTCCTTTGTCGGTTTGCCTCACATCGTCGTGTTAAATGCAGCTTACGTCTCCATGTGGTCGGCCTAGTTTAGTCTGCAGCCTTTCCCAAATCCAAGACCATAGCTTTTCTTTTCTTTTTATTCTTCTTTTGTTCTTCATGAGAAAATTAACTCTTCATTTGAGACTGATGCTTCACAGAGTAATGTCAACTTTCTTTCAAATGGGTCACCAGTAAGAGGTTTATGCTCGGCCAGCTGGGTTTTGTCAGTTACTTTAGGTTCCTAAAGCTCTTGCTGTGCTAAAATAAGAAATGGATAGCAGTTGTTATCCCCTATTTACATATGAGCAAGCAACAAAGTGGATGGAGGGAAGAAGGAAGTGGTAAACTTATCTAAAAAGATTTTCTTTGCTTTTCACCTCATGTTTGTTAGGTTTGAACATTACATTTATTTGATTAAGGTCTTTTGTCATAAATTTCTGGTTAAGCTTAGTTGCAGTTTCCACTTGTGTTAGGTTAAAGAAAATATACCAAACAGCTTTTAGGATGCCGGCGTAAAAATGCAAATCGAATCTTTCCATAAAAAAGTTTGGTAAATTCAGGGTCCTGACTAAAATAAAACATACTCATATGTCAGAGTGAGAACACGCTCTGTGTTCTCAGTCTGAGTCAAACTTGAACTACATTTCCACATTGTAGATAAGGTCTTCTCTTTATCTTTTAGCGCTTTCATGCAAGTTGTTCTCCCTGTAAAAAGAAATCTACTCCAAAGACAGAGCTCCAATGCAGTTGGATACATATCAGGGTAACTTTTAAACAATTAAACATCCACCATGTCACACACACACACTCGCACACCGGCGAATGCCTCACCAAAGGACTCTTCGACATGTAGCCTAGAGTAGAACCACTGACTTGACTTGAGGCTTTTTATAACTAAATAACAATTTTAAAAATCATAAATCATAAATCATAACTGTATGGTCCAGGGAAAGATTTCATGGTTCTTTTTCCTCTCACTGAGAATTAAACAAAGCCTGAAATTGCAACACAAAGACGCATCATTGATCACTGGCAGATGTAATAGCTGTTAGAACCCCGTAAAATAAAAAAATAAAAAGGAAAAGGGCCCTAGAATAGAAATACACACAGCCACCCAGCACTGTGTATGTGAGTGTCCATTAGCTCGGGAATGTCCATTTGAGAAGTGTTTAAGTGGCTGTGTTGCTATTGGATATGGAATGTCTGCAGCAGAGGAAAGGTGTGAGCACTTTACAGTCCATTAATGTGATATACACAGGCACATATGTAGCCATTCGTGTAGGAATGCTGAGAGGAAAGGTGTGACCAATGTCGACTTCCCCCTGTGGACTCAGCAGGAAGTCACACAGAGGGAGGGCGTGGAGGCCAGGAGGGCTGAACAATAATATCAGAAAATTATTATTATTATTACTTTTTAAAAAGAGAACTATAAAGGGAAGATCCACTTTTTTTATTTTTAAGGTTGCTCTTTTTTGTTCTGATACAAAAAACTCTATATTTAGTCATTTTTGGGTTGGATACTTCTCGCAAATATCTTCCAGTAAAGTGTCAAATGTAAATTCTTTTTTTTGTCTGCTTTCTCTCTTTTGAGCTCGAAACGGTATGTCTCTTCCAGGAAAGCCTGAAAGAACTTTGGAAAACTGGCAGAGGACCTCTCCAGTATAAATTCCTCCCCTTACTGTTCTTCTAACTCAGACGGCCGTGACCGATTTGTAACCCGGCGGGGCTACGTAAAGGTGTGTCCCAAACAGAGACACTGAATTGGGACCAAAGTAACACATCGTCTGTACTTCTTTTTTAAATGACGGGTTTAGGCCGATCCGCCTGGCCGCATCACCGTGTTTAGTCTCCCCGCTGCACCCACACCGGCGCTTTAGGGGTGCAACAGTGTCGGCCAAGCACACGGACACACACACTTCCACAAGTGATGTCATCTATTTACAGACAAAGAGGATACCAGACAAGCGTGACAGAACCAAACAAAGACTGGAATTCTGCAGGTGTGTGCGATAAAAGTCAAAGAAAGAAAAGTCCCACCTCGCTCTCAGACTAAACTTAAACTCTCAAGGATTACTTTTTTATTTTTTTCCCGACAGATTGCAGGGAGAAGCTGACACAGAGATAGAGGCTGGTGGCTCTCCTCCCCTCCTCTCTTTCTCTTCTGCTTTTTTCCAGCTGCTGCCTGGTAACGGGTGTCAAAGCAGAGTTCTGCTTTTGCAGCGCTCTCTGCAACGAGCAAGACCCGCGGTTGCCCTTTAAATCTCACGCTGAAGTAAATGCCATCGTTTTTTTCATACATGAGAAGATTCTTTTAATATGAAGCCACGAACCGGCTGTCATAAAAATGATAAAAAATATAAGCCCGGTTTGTTTTCCTCCCTTATCAGCTCACCTCAACTCGGAAAGTACAGCGCGTGCAGTATTTGTGGCTGGAGTTATTACGCTGATAACGCGTTTCTGAGTATAACATAAAACGGCTCAACTGGTCAGCCCTGTTGGCTTTTTAGTCCAGTTGAACAGTGTTTTATTCACATCTCATAAAATAGAAGCAATTGAGATCACTCTTTTATTATGCCGTCATTAACAAACACAATTCCTATGATATAAGTGGAACATGAGGAATTAGTTACGCAAGTAGGGTCGGAGAGAGTTCTTGTAGGTGGGATTCGAACCCCAGCTGCATCATCACAGTGTGTTATCAGGTTTTAAGATGCTCAATTTGACACACTTTCAATTGGCATAACATATTTCCATGTGTGGCCCAATTCCGATTGTGGTTTCTAGTGCGGTTTAACTATGTTTACCGAGAGGGGAAACGAGTAACGGCGCTCAACGCGTTGCCCTGAAATGTTTTTCTTCAGCTTCCTGGGACCCAAAAAACCAGGCGTCCCAGAGATTTTTCTGTTTTTGAGCTCTTTAGGCAGTGGTAAGACCTTCGGAGTGGTCATAATGTTGTGACTGTTTAATGCGGATTATGTCACCATTCTGCTTAACCCTTCTGCTAATATGGTTTCATTAGGCATACCCACTTAGCTACATCCTTATTTCATGTGTTCCGATCTCTTTTTAAACACCTGAACCCACTTCACCATGTTTATAGGTTTGGCTCCTAATCTGTAGATGTACAGGTCTCTTACAGTGTTAAGGCTTGAATTGTTTCTCCTCACTTGGAAACTAGAGGTAAAGTTTCCGTTCCAGCGTGTCCTTTGATCCTCATGCAAGACTAGCGTGCTGCTATCGCATTGTAGGAAAATCATTGTGTCCTTTAAAGCACACAACTTCCTTCTTTGACTGGCAGCTGAGGCATGTGGCAAGCCGACAAGTCCGACTTCTGATGTACTGGATGATCCAGTTTGTCATCTGAACATATGTGATCCGATACGTCAGCTAATTTCTCATGAATTCCAACATGAATTGGACACACAATCAAAAGTAAGATAACCCTCTGCCGAATGTCATTGACGTCATCCCGCTTTTTCACCAGTAACAGGCTGTAATCTTTCTAAGATGTGGCGGAAAGAGGCCGCTGTTTGAATAAAGCAACCGGTTAAAACCAAACTTTTATCTCTATGTTAGCATTAGCTTCAGTGGGAGGATTCGGCGTGCTCCCAAATTGGACCGTGACCTCACCGTGTTGCTCTGCTACTCCTGTTTGTTTGGATTTGGCCGCTCTCACCCTCCCGGTTCCCTTTAACCCTTTCTCTCCTGGATGTTAAGCTTCTCTGGAGTGGTTAAGCTCACAAGTGCCGTCTCTCTGACTCATTGACAGAGAAGCAGGGGGTCATCAAAGCTCCTCTTCCCCTCCACAGGATTTATCTATAGGTGGCCCTGTACATAAACGCCTCTTCTTCAGGCTGACGGCGAGATGACAGATAATCTCCTTTACCGGCCACATCCCTGGTGATAAGCTTCGACTCATCTGACCCGGTAGCTGCTTAATTATCAGATTGATGGTGGAAAAAGACCCTCTCAGGTCAAAGTCAACATCATGACACCGCATAACAGAAATATTTAGAAAGAAAGGGAGGAATCTGTAAACTCGAGATTCGCCCCGTGCTGATTTTGTTTTAGTGCGCGCGGGAGTTATCGGATCCGTCTAAAGCGGGGGTGTTATCCCACTGCATGTGTCCTCCCGTAATCCCAATGAGTCAGAGTGTGTGTGTGTTAGACTGACGCTCAGGTTGCCATCAGCAAGGTGTCAAACTGAGCACAGGCTGGGAAAAGGCAATTAGTGACAGTCTTATAATCACCGTCCTGCCATAGACGTTGGATTTTAAAATGTAGGAAATTCTAAGTCATCATGCACTATGTGAAAGTCAAAGTGAACATTTTGGTGTATTTGGACTTCGTCATAACCAACTTAATGTTTAATTTAGACCAAAGAATCAAGACTTTAATTACCAGATTATTAAAGACGTTAACGGGCAGCCTATTAGAAGATAGAACTATAATAAGTGCCTTTATATCTCCTCAACTTGTGAAGTAGCCATCATAATCCCTGTCTGTACATCTTTATGAAAGGAACCTTAGGTGGATTTCACTAGGTCAGCAACTAGTCAAACATGCCATTTAATCTGGTCCGTTTTTGTTTTGTTTTTCTTGCGCTTTCGCTGTTGATTAAAGCTGCAGAGTAACGGCCTGATCACTATGTTTCTCATTCTTGAATTCAGCCATGATCGTCTTGCACACTGTCTGTTCTCAGTGACCCTTTGACCACCGTTTGACCACATTTCTGCCAGATGTGAAGACATTTCCTCAAAGTATCCACGCTGCTGTTTTCTTGCTCTGATAGTGTGAAAACCCCCGGTAAGCGCCTCATAATCCGAGGGCAAACTCTGGATTTTCACACTCCCACTGACACCCACATCTGCTTTTACCAGCACCACTGTTTTTGTTGTCATTTATTATTTAGGTACGGTAAAGCTGGAGTTAAATTCCCAGATTCAGAATTGTTATGCAGCTCTCATAGGTCACAGCTGTAAATAAGCTCAGTAGCGCGAGTGTGTGTCTGTATTTTTCTGCATTTGCTGTATTGGCACCTTTGGCATTGTGTGCGTTGTCCATATAAGGGTATGCATGCCTTCAAGGCCTCCTTGGATTCTGCACTGTGTGCGTGTGTGTGTGTGTGTGTGTGGGTGGGGGGGTCAAGAGATGCTTTGGAGAGCTGCACTATGCCCATGTAAGCACAGAATAAACCATGGAAGTCGTAAAGTGTTTGATCCAGGATTCACAAACCCAATCCTCCAGTTGTTTGTATCACATATTAAACCCTCAAATCTGTTCTTTTTAGGCTTCCCGTGGCAGAGAAACAGCAGTGGCAAGTTATTGTAACGTCTTCCAAAGCTTTTTTGCGAACTGGAAAAAGCTTTCCTTTGCTCTTTTTTCTCTTTTTTTCTGTTTAAACCTGATTTCTTGAGTAATTTTGGAGTTGCACTCTTTTAGAGCATTTATTTGGTCTGATTTACAGTGACAAAGACACTGATTTTAAATAATGACTTTTTTTTTTTAAGCATGTTTTGTTTTTCTCACTTTCATCCAAAAGTACAGGTTCCAACTGACCTTTAATATTTGAGTGATAACACTTTGTAATACATCTAAAAGTTTAAGAAAAAGGGCTCTTCTTAAAAGAGGAAAAACTCCACTATTGTCATATGTATGACAAATTGTTCTTCTGGTTTCGTTTGAAGCATTTTTTAAAACGTATTTAACCTTTCTCCACTTCGAGATGAATAAGTACATTTTAGACACATTTTAACATGCATTTAAAACCTATCCTGTTTTTTGTTTGTTTTGGTTTGTTGTGTGCAATTAAGACATATGTATTCCAGGAGGCTGCAGATTTCTCTCTGTTGTTTTTCCCTTTATCTTTTAGGCCATTGGATATAGATTCATGAAATGTATGCAACCCATTTCTTTGTGTGTTTATTGCTATTATTATAATATTATATGTACTGAGGCTGATTTAGACAGTTGAATTTGTTATGGAATAATTTTGTAAACCTCTGATTTATTGCAATCGTTTGTGGAAATGAACATGAATATGTATGCTAGATTAAGGTCAGATAGACTTAACTAATGTAAATAAGGATTCTGCTAATTCAGAACCCCTTTGTTGTCTTTGAACACCTAAATTAGAAATGTAGTTGTTGAGTAACTTAGCGTTTTTGCATCTTTGTCTATGCTGGATATTCAGAGTCGTTATAAGTTTGCTAGTTTGCCTAGATGGGCAATTTTGGGAAATGTATGAAGGCTGTCTGATTTTTCACATAAAACAGTTGTTGTTGTTTTGGGGGGAAAAAAGCACGCACTCGGGCTGCCACGTGGACGCAGGCGGTTCAGTCGGCCCCGCAGTGACGCTTAACAGCCTTTCAAAGTGAAACAGAAAAACATTTTAACTGGCTCTGAGGTCAGGCAATTGTTAAACGCGGCTGTTTAATGGGAGCTAAATTACAGTGCTGTGTGTCGCCATTCACAGATGTTGGCACTGCGAAGCGGTGATTCACTCATCTGAGGGATTCTCGATGTGGTTTTCAGGATTCCCTTCTGCAGGGGCACACGTGCACACATGCTCCCGTCCGTCATCTTTTCTTCCCCGGCTTTTCCTACCAGCTGACCTCAGCTCTGACCCCTCAGACCTGTCCGACTGGCTCCGCCCTCTTGGGTTATTTACACACAGTCGCCATGGCCGCTGACTTCCTTTAGTCTTCCAGCAAAAGCATCCTGGATGGCCACCTCACGAGCTGTTTAAATCACTTACGCACAGCATTTCAAAAATCCACGTGGCCGCAGGATCGAACTGAAGACCTTTTGTGCTCTGTTTTCAATCTGATTCTCGTGGAGCTGGACCTCCCTCCTGCTGGACTTTCTTGTCTAAAAATAGCAGTCAGTCCCTCAACAGGAGACTTGTGAGATATTTTTGTCATGTGTGCACCCTCCAGCAGAGAGGCCTTTTCTCGCATTGTGCTCTAAACATGAAATAATCCTGTTCAATTCTTGGCTGCTTAGGCATGAATGCCTACTCTGAATGAAAGTATATGACTTTAGTAGACTCTAAAACCAACATTAATGTCTTTATATGCTGACTAGCACAGGAAGTAAGTGTATGCGTGCATAAATGTGACTATAGCTGAAATACGGTATGGGAATCACCTCACTGGTGCAAAAATGGTGTGATTAGTTTGGTAAACTTTTCTGTACATATATATATATATATATATATATTTTTTTTTTTTTAGATAGATGCAACAAGAGAAACAAATTCTTTTTGTAACAGGAAGATGGGCCACACGGAAAACGCCACAATTCTCTGTCGGATGTGACACGTGTACGCGAGACACAGTTGACCAGATTCCTCACATGTGTGTTAAGGTTTCTCTTCAAAAAGGTGGAAACAAGAGCACTCCCTGCTCTCTTTTTCAGGGTATTTTTCTTGCGAACAGTTTCAACTTAATGTGTTTTTTTCCTTCTTCACACACCTGCCACTCCATCCTGGCTTTATAATGGATCATCTGTAGGTCAAAAAAGGAGCTGACTTTGCAGGTTTTTAGAGACAGCCTTACAGGACAAATAAGTGCGCATGCAAACTGGATTTTTTGGTTGTTTGTAGAATCCTTGATTGTGTCAAAATGAACAAAAATATTGAGTCGAAGGGACTTTTCCCCTAGTGGGCCTCCGGTCAAGTGTCCAGCTGCTACTTTCCACACAGACCTAACTGTTTTGGTTCCCGTGGCCGACTTCAGTCTCATCATTCCACTCTCTTTTGTTTCCCTATGGAAGGATGTGGAGAAGGAGAAGGAGTTGCGGACAGAGCTCAGCAGGGAGGAAATCAGACTGAGGATCGAGCGGTACAATTCGCTGACCAGAGACCATCTAAAAATGACACTGGTGAGTGGAGCACGCAGGAATGTTTTCCCCATTTCCAAAATAGATTCCAGCGAGCGCTTTAGCTCCGGCGTGAAACCAGCCGCGCATATAAAAGCGCTCCAGCAGGTAACGCGTCAAGGTAAGAACGATGCCGGCTTCCCGCTTGACGCCAGCTCGTGTTTCAACATCACCACAGCCCTCCCTCCTGCTCTCAGCATTCCTGAACACTCACATCAGAGTGATGTGATGCTTTTCCTCTTATTGTTCTGCTCCCCCCTCTACCCCCACACTGTGTTTTCCTTGGCAGCGTGAGAGATGTTTGAAGTTAAAGGAGGAAAACGCAATACAAATGAGATGATTCAGGCATCTAATGAATCCTAGCGCTATATTAAAGTGGGAGTTTTCCTGTCACCTAAGCAGCTTCTAAAGTGAATTTAAGAGTTAAGATTTAGATTACGTGGAAACCATCAAACCAAATTTGAAATGAACTAAATGTTTGCTTTAAAAAACTTTTAAAAACATTTTGTTGAGTAGTCAAAGAAGTAAAAAAAAAAAAAAAAAAAAAAGTAGAGAGAGACACAGACAGACAGACAGACAATTTTCTGTTTAGTAATTCTTGGAATGGCCATTATGGGGTTCATATGTTTATTTAGCACTTGGCAGAGCAAATTCGTCATAACTGCTTAGCTATTTAAGAAGTTTTTGCAGCTCTGTTTTTACATATTTCTTTGACACCAATTAACCAGCTAATCACTTGCAGGCATCTCAACCGATAGAATCGCTATGTGAGGCTTTGTTCCTCGTCCACACCTCGGAATGACTTCGTCTGACGTCCCTCTCCTTTGTCTCCTTTTATCATGCCAAAAATGCAGGTTTCATTTTCAGCCCCAATGTTTCTCCTCTTGTTACCGAGAAGCACAAACTTGCACGCGTAACTCCTCAGGGCTGCACAGGGAGTAACGAGATTGAGATGCTCTTCCTCGGTCTGGGGCCATCTGTCCTGCAGGAGACACTGGACTCTCTGGGTCAACTGGTCTGGCTTTGAGGGATCGTGTTGCACCTGCTGTCGAGCTGCCGCTCTGCCTCTGCGTAAACCTAACAAGATTTACTCGTCTTTTATTCAAGTTACTTCACAGTAGCTCCAGATTTGAGCTGTAATATGATCCAGGTCATCTTGAAAAGGGGACATGTTCAGCTCTGTTTGTCTATTTGATTATGAAACATGTTTGGCTGGCAGACAGTAGTGTTTTTCTAAAATTAAATCACTTAGAATTTTAGCCGTTACCGATCCTTAACCCCTCAATCCATAGACCAATGTGACGTTTTCCACAAAACGTATTTAAGTGAATATTCTTCATAAACAAAACTATAACAAGCACTGATCTGTGTTTGCTTTACTATCTGGGAAACTGACTGTGATCAGGCTTTAATACAATTTCAGTTAAGTTTTTCCTTTCCGACTAAATGTCAAGGCACGTTCAAATGCAAAAACATGCCTTACAATCAACAGGTTTTTGGAAAATAATTTATCCTGTGCATTTCAGCTAAGGAGGGATATTTATAGTAGCACTTGTCTCACAAAATGAGAAATATTTAGTGAGTGAGACTTTCGTTTTCAGTGATTTACTTTAAACCAACTACAGCTTCGCTGTTTTGTGGAGGTATGATACTTTATTTAGTTTTTACTCGGGTAGATGAGTGTTACACACGCATATGAGGAAAATCAAGTTTAGTTCTAATTGAGTTTACATTGTAGGAAAGAGTGTCTTGCACCTTTTCAAGATGTCCCAAAGAGTAAATGAGGCTTTTTTTTTCTTCAACTTTAAACAACAATTACTGCAGTGGACATCCACGAGAGGAACGTGGAGAGACTTGTTTTTCTCTGGGAAAGTTTGGGATTAAAAATCTTTTCTGCCAACAAGCTGGTTAGTCAGTTTTTTCTAGTCGGTTAGAGTTTATTGCTAGCCGGTTTTTGATAGAAAACAGCTGGTGAGTCACGTTTTCGTCTTTGCAGATGCGATTAGCTAAGTTGTTTCCTGAATCATTTGTTCTCAACATGTTCTCTCCAAAAACAGACAAAAATAGTTTAGATTAGATTAGTTTGGAACAACGACTTTTTAAATGGTGTTGCCTCAAAAGATATGCCCCATTTGATTAAGCTCGCTAAAGCTAAGTGGCTGGGATTGGATTTAGCCGTGGAAATTGTGAATTGATTTCTACGGCACATTCTTTTCAAACCGATGCAGATACTTTTCAACAGCACGAGCGGGTCCATTTGACCGTATCTGTGTCCTTTCCAGGGTCCTTCTGGCGTGTACACCGGTTTCATCAAGGTCCAGATGGAGCTGAGGAGGCCGGTGACAGTCCGGGGGGCTCAGAGAGGAGCAGCGGGAACCATGACCAGGGAGGCCTTCTATCTGCCCCGAGGAGTCACCAACACCCTCCACATCAGCTCCAATAACACAGTCAAACAGGTGGGCGCGCACACACTCGCGCACATCGACACACTTTTATTCACAGCGTGCTGAAATGGGTTATTAGGATCTGCTGACGTACCGCTGAAAGTCAAGGTCAGGCAGAAAAAAGCACGGTCGTGTAGTGAAAAGTTACATTATTCCATACATCAGCGACTGGTGATGGAAATGAATGCAATAGATACTAAATAAAATCCTAAGAACCGAAAGAACTTAAAATCTCTTACTAAATTAAGACTTATAACTTACATTTCACCGGTATGAAACTGAGCATTCTCCTTTAAGTAATTTGGCTCTTTAAAAACTCCATTACCCCATTCATCCTGGTTGTTGTGTTGTTTCCATTTCTCAATCCTCCATTCGGTTTGGTTTTTGATTCCTACCTGCTCTATAAGCTCCCTTAAATAGACCACAGTTGTATATTTTTAGCTTCTCCAATGATGGCGGCCAAAACCCACTCAAAGTGAAGCCAGCCGCTTTCAGACACACAATTTCTTGGCATCACTGTTTTCTAGTGTCATCTACCATTAGTATTCTGACCCATCCAGCCTAATGACTGGTGCGCGTGACTTACACCGTGGTCGAAGTCGCGCCCACAGACGGACACCAACAGCTGCGATGGCTTAATTTGACATGTGATCCGACGATAAAGGAAATTTACTCAACTGCGCTCCCTAAACTGAGAGAATGGCTGTGAACAGTGTTTGGGCTTGTGTTTTTGTATTTTTGTGTTTCGACCCACCGAAATATACATTACTTTAATAGAATTAGATATTTTTTTTCCCCAAGTGTTTTAAGAAAAGTGAATTTTCTATCACGCTGCAGCTTCAAACTCTTCGCTTGTGTCATACTGAATGTTTAACGACCTTAAAGACGGATAAACTAAACCAAAACTGACGCACGCTGCAAACCCTGATAAGAATTTTTACAGCGATATGGCTCAATGTTGGTAGTAAACTGTCCTTAAAGGCTTTATTTGATGTGTGAAGGAAACATGAGAAGTATTAACTCAGCTCCAAAATCTTTTAACATCCTGGTCGCAATCAAGTTAGTTGTAAATAAATTCTCTTTTGGAGATTTGGGCTTTAATTTGAGTGTGTTTTTTAAAAGACCAAAAACGAGATTGACAAATAGTTGCTCAGGTTTGGTAGGAAGCAGCTACTATCTGCTACAAACAAACCTTTCGCAGCTTAATAATGGAAGGATTATTCTATAAGGAACGAATGAAACGACTCCTCTCTCATTGCTGACAAACTGTTTGTGTGTTCAGGTGATCGTCGCCCTGCTGAACAAGTTCACAGTCGCGGACAACCCGGCCAAATATGCCCTTTATAAGCGCTACTGCAGGGAGGAGCAGGGTAAGGCATTCTCCCTCTGCCTTAGACACATAGCGATGTTCTCTGTGTCTGCGTGGAGGCCTCGCCCTGCTGCTGGATGCCACAGGGCTCACCCAGCGACAGCAGGGATACCCAGAGAACACACACACACACACACACTGCGAATCAGCAGCTGTTTAAAGGCATCACGTGTTATCTTACAGTCTTTTTAACGGCTCCAATTTAGAAAGATACAGACAATATTAGACTTTGGAGCTCTCAAAGGAGCCCGAAGTCTGTCATCCAGACATGCCTCTGTCACCTCCCGCTTTGGTTTAGGTTAATGAATTAACTGGAGACGCACAGTCTGCTAGTAAAAAGCGACGTCTAGACTCGAGTCGGGCAGCAGATGTTATGGAGACGTTTGAGGAACTCGCTCTGTTTAATGTTCCTCTTTGGAGGAAAACAAAAACGAACGCAATCAGAGAGGGAGATTTGAAAACTTGAAGAAGGGACATAGTGTCACTCATATAGGATACATGACATAATCAACTCTATATTGAGTTCACATTTAGGGAAATATGATATTCAGGTAGTTCACTGAAAATATACCTTATAATTATGATAAGCAAGCTAACTCCACCTGCTTTTTCCTCAATTTAATGGCTAAATTAGAGTCTTGACTCAAAAATCCAGGCCCACCAGCACTGGACCGACTAATTGAATGCCTGTGTGTGTGTGTGTGTGTGTGTGTTTCAGTGTACGTGTGCAAGCTGGCAGACGGCGAGCAGCCGCTGTTCCTGCGTCTGGTGGCGGGACCCGACCTCGACACGCTCAGCTTTGTGCTGAGAGAACAGCAAACCGGAGAAGTCGTGGTAACGCACTCAGTCCTCTTCCTTTGGCCTTAAGCGTTGGTTTTTCTCGCGTCCCGTGAATCCCCCCGCTAACTGAGTGCTCTCCCTCTCTCTCTCCTCATCAGTGGGAGGCCTTCTCCATCCCCGAGCTGCGCAACTTCCTGCGGATCCTCGACAAAGAGGAGCGGGAGCAGAGGGAGGCCATAGTTCACCGCTACGAGGCCTACCGTCAGAGACTGCAGGAGGCGATGAGCGAGCTCCAAGGCCCCCCTCAGAGGAACTGAGATCCATTTAACTGGACTGCTGCCCCCTAAAGGGGCGGAGGACTCGTTCTGTTCCCTTCATCTCCTCGGAGGACAACTTGCGGCGTAATGTACATTTTGGCAAAAGGAGGGACGGGAAGAAGCTCTAAAGAGAGGATAACGCACCTGGATGGAGGGATTTTCAGGAGGAGAGAACAAAACTGCGCACGAAGGACAGAAAAAGGATCAATGGACAGCGCCGGCTGAACACATCAGAGATCCACTCGGCCGTTTGTGTCATCCTCATTTATCCTCTCAGCTGTTCTCCGTCCACGCTCCTCTTCTTCTCTGACTACGTCTGTCCCGCTGTCACATAATTTATGCTGTTCATCGGATTGTCCCCCTCTCCGCTCGACGACACGAGGCCATATGTTGGATTATTTTTTTATTTAATTTGTTCGTTTTCTTTTTTTCCAGGTTTGTACATATTTTTCTTTCCTTAATTTATATGGGTGAAGCTTTTTTTGTTGTTTTGTTTTGTTTTTCCTTTCTTTTTTTTTCTTCTTTTTTTTAAAGAAAGTCTTATTTTAGTTCAGGAACAAACCACGCTTTGACACAGAGACTGAGAATAGTTTATAGAGACTCCCGCTAGATGGATAGACACCGGGCCAGGTGTTGAGTTCAGGAAAACCACAGACTGGCTCAGAAATTTGCCATTACAGCACTCTTTGGCATTCATATTACACATTAGAATAATTTATACTTTTTCTACTGTTAATAGTTAAATAAACCATTTAAAAAATCACATCCAGAGTAAACATGGTGTGAACTGATCAATTGAGGAGGAACAGAACTTAATTTTACTGAATGACAATCAAATCAAAAATGTCATTGGCAATACATTTTTTCATTTGTGTTTATTTAAAAAATCCCAGTAGGGACATTTTTCAAATGTTTTGTTTAATTTATATATTTAATGAAATATGTTCTATAAAGCGTATCCACATTATAATCCAAATTTAAATGTATGTCATTTAACCCATGATCGTTTTGGCACACTTATGGCTCCATAGGTTTCAGTTTGACGCGTCCAGAGAAATGGCAACTGAGAGTTTGACTGAGAGTCCAAACTCCCAATCAAAGATTTGAACAGAACGAAGCCTTTGGAAATAGGAGGTAGTTTGGGTTTTAGTTTTGGTGTCTGTAGATTGAAGGCAAGCGTGAGGTCCGCAACAAAGAGGCAGCGGGATGGAAAGCCTCTGTTTATGCACCCGAGCAGACCAGGGTAGGGAGTGGAAGTTTCTGGAAGTTGACTGAATGGCAAAGAGAAAGTAGCAGAGAAACACTGGACGTAGGAATGGGGGAATAAAAACGAGAGGAGATTTTGCTCTTTGAAAACACAGGAGCAGTTTCTCCTAAAACAAGCTTTTTAGGACAGGGGTGAGATTTTAGTCCAGCCACAAGATTGATGAACCTGTAATGGGCCTGTAGGACAAAAGGAGGTCTGCGAGGGCCGATGGCTGCCGAGAACAGAGCTGGGAAAATGACCGCATTGTCCAGTTGGCCTGCTTGTAAGTGTCATCTGTCGACGGCTATTCATTCTAAGAGCGCGCTGGTGCTCTTATCTTGTGTCAAACGTCCGGCCTTGACCTCATCCCCAAACGGAGTTTGTATGTTTCGTTTTCTTCTCGAGGGTAGAGGTGTTTCAGAGGGGAAAAAGCGAGACAAAAAAAGTCTGAAATCATTCAGATGATGGCAAATAAAAGTCAAAATGATAAAGTATGTGTAGCTGGTTTGAAGATGTGTGGAGCTGCTTCTTTGGATTGTGTTGTTTCTCATGTTAAAGAAAAGGATGTGTACTTTAGAGGCCGTCTTTTGGGTTTTAGTTTCAACATTTAGTCAGCTGTTTTGAGAAGATGAAAAGGAGAATTTAGAAAGAAAAAAAAAAAGAACTACATGGACAGTTTTAGGGTAGATTAGGAAAAAAAATGGCCGTGCTCCGATGTCGCCATCAAGTGGCCAAATACTGCAAGCTATCCTCTCCTCTCTGTGTCAAACCATGACTGGCATAGATTTGACCTTATTTGTTCTCACCAAAGATCTTTTAGTGGTGTTGCCTGGAGCAAAGCTTTACTCGAGGCCTCTTTCCCCACCGCAGGGGGAAAACGTAGTTTTTATAGAGTTTTTTTTAAAGGGGATCCTTACGCTGATTTCTTCTCCTTATCAAACACTGGCTTCATTTCATGGAAGCGGCAAAAGGGGCTTTAATGATCTTAAACTGACAGGCAGATGAATATCAGACGCGCGATACACCAATTCATGGGAAATGTGGACGCCATTTTTTTTTATTGGCTCTGCTGGAACAGATCAGATAATCGATCATTTTAAGTTCTTTTTAATTCTTTTAAAGTGTTTTTTTTTATGGATATTTTTTTAATGAAAAAAATCCAGCTTGGTTCGATATTCAGCTGCTTGTCTGGATAAAAGTATAATTATTTTTGTTGCCTCCATATTTTTTTATTATATAATGGGGGTCGTTGATGAATCTTGCCGTTGTTTGCGTATCTCATAAACAACTATAACCATGCTGGTTATCTCAAATTCTTTGGGCACTTTAATGTTGGATTCAGGGAAGATGATTATTTTTAATAAAAAATTTTTTTTGGTCGTCCTGTTTGATCTGCACCGCGTTCACACTTTGAAATTCATCTGAACTACTTATTCCACTATTTTAAAGCTATCCACACTGTTTTGTTTTGAACTAACTGAAGTGCGGCCTGCGGCCGTGTTTTCCTTAAAGTTACCTGTGAAATGATTCTTTTCTGATTTTTTTTTTTTTTCATTTCTGCATGTTTGTGTGGAACATGCTCAGTGGACATCTGACCATCACACAGTGACACAAAGGAGAAGCTGTCTGTTTGTGAAAAGCTTTTGTGTCGATGAGCTGTTATCTGCAATGTTATCCAGGCACATTTTGAGCTTTTGAGTTCATTCTTTACTTTAAGAAGTCATAGTTTGACGGACCTTCCCATATACTGAGGTGGTTTTCTGTCCTTTTACAGCATTATAACATCTTTTAATGGAACTAAGTGAACTGTAGCCATAGAGAGAGAAATGGGTTATATGCTCAATTTGCTAAATGTTTTATCGTCAGAAAATCCTTAGATGTGAATATTGCTTTTTTAATCTTTATTATCTTTATCTCATGAAAAATGTTTCCACAGCTTTTAATCATGAGGTGTGACTGGATTTTTTTACATTTTGAATTGCATCTCTATCTGATTATTATTAATCTTTTAGGGGTTCATTCATGAATTTCTTGGCAGGTATTATTAGCTTTAGAATCTACCTAAGATATTCTATCAATTGATGTTTTGAAAAAGGTCAAAAGTCACCGCTTTTTTGTCAGTCGTCGCTCGAATATAGAGACTCACTCCAAAAACAGCCCTGTGGGATGATCTGAAGCTCCAGAGGAGAACTTTAAACTGGCTCATTGTTCATTAATTCCACAGTCTGTAACGATACCAAAGATGGGATTTTATTGTGAAATGAATTCTTATTGATTCTTCAAAGTAAGCGCAGACGCTCGGAGGTCAGCAGGCTTATTTCACACAGAGACCCCTTCTAGTCATTTTAAGTTAAAAATCACCAGGATTCAGGGCCTCAGACCTGACCTGCGTCGTATTTCTAATCGCTAACCACTCTTCTCAGTATTAATCGTGAGAGAACCCACGCATGCCGGATAACCAAAGTCAGAATCGAGCTCCCCGGCGTCAGTCGTGCCTTCCTAAAGCCTGACCTCGGCAGAGAAACAGAAAACCTGCAGGCAAAACTCAACGTCTCACCTGATGTTCCCCGAACTGGAAAAACGGTTCGCAGCAGCTTTATTTCTCAAAGTGTCTCTTTGTTTTTCTCTGAATCGTTACCAAACGTGGCCTTTCCCCCCTCTCCCACCCAGCCAACAAGGCAGGTTTCATCTATGAAAATTAAATAAAAACATAAAAAGGATTGGTGTTTGTATGCTTATTTTTTGTCTTTACTTGTTTTTTTATGATGTGGCTCTAAGACGGTTGAATTAGATAGCACTCCCTTTTAAAGAGAAGATCAAACCCTAACGGAATTAGAACCTTTCTGCCTTTAACTGGCCACAACACAGATGAGGACCAGTGGAGGAAACTTTAGTCTTAGGCACAGTGCTCCTAAACTACACAAACCAGTCAGCATTTCCCACATTTTTAATGAGTACGCTATTTAGGGCTGGATCCAGACTAGATCGTTGAAGTCTTCACATTTAAACTTCATGAGTTCAGCACATTTCTCTTGTTTTCTTTTAACTTTTCAAAGTACACCTTCAACCTTTTGTTTAAATAGATAAAATGCTGCAGGAAGTTATGTAGATCTTCAGAAGGGAAAAAAAGCTTACCGAGCCACAAAAAAACAAGCAGTGGTTCAGCCTCCCACCTTTTTTTTCTCCTTTCTTCCCCTTATTAATAAGTGTCACATGGATTTACTGTGTTTTCTCCGCTCAGTGATGTGATGTCAGTGAGTTGGCAGGGTGGATGCTGGGAGCAGATGCAGCAGCTCCTCCTCCTGGCCCCAGTTTGACCCCGACTCACATAACCTCACAGACAAAAGTGGGATCCCCCCTCCTCCTCCTCCTCCTCCTCCTCCTCATCAGAGCCAAACTTTAGACTCTGCTAAGTGTAAAGCTGGGAAAAGCCAAACCAGCACTTGTTTCAGAGTAAAAATCCAATGATTGGAGTGGATTCTCTTTGAGTATTCAAAATGCTTCTTAACTAAATCTGACACAGGAAAGTTCAATGAATAAAACTACTCATGCACATGAAGCACAGAAGACGCAAAGATTACCTTAAGAGCAATAATTATTTCATAAAAAAATGCTTCCACAAAGAGGAACAGCACAGACTTAATAAATTAGTTTTGTAACAGGACTAAAATACAAAAAACATACCCGAAAACCATCTTTAACTTAGGGTTCATTCCTAACTATAACTAGATGACATGTAGAGACCAGAAGAAAATCTAAATCTCTTTCCTTTCTGTACATTTCTTTGACATTTCTTTGGTTCTTTAGTGTTTTCCTCTTGCTTTTTGTTTTACTATTGTAAGCAAGTCTTATCTGAGAATTTATGGTAATTCAATAACTATTTAATCTGATACAACATGTCCTGATTAAGAAATCTAATTTTCTAATTGGAGGAGGCAGTCAAAAATGGACTTTATTTTTAGAGCATAAAATGAAGTGGTGCTGCACATGTATGCTAACATTGAAAACCACTACAGCAACTTAATATTTCAATGCAATTATTTTCTCCAAATTCATGCCTGGTTGATCGTGCAGTCATGACACATCAAAGCTTAAATTCTTCATGGTTTGTGGTTTTTAACAATCACTGCTGGTCAGTTCAAGACAAATAGAAGGAATGCAAGACGTGTCATTGAAGCTACTGAATCTAATCTGACCTATTGCACTTTTCGTGCAACCTAGAGGAATTCTATTAGCTTCATTGAGGCACTTTATTCTTCGACACAGCCGGAATCCTTTTAGACATAATCTCCTGTAATTCACATCTGTGCTTTGCAGGCGTAGCTCTCTAGGCTTTCCTGCATGAGATTCATACATTTTGGCTGCCTTTTTGTTCTGTTTTCAGCCAGTATTCAGTAATATCGAGGTCCAGTCTCAGTCTAAGGGTCATCCCTCCATAACAGCTATTGCCACTGACTTTCAGGCCACTTTTTGAAAGCATTTTTCTCCCTGCTTTGCTTAAGAATGGCCATTTATAATGAGGCTACAGATAACTTTAGATGGATCATAGGTCAATTTTACGTGGCTTAACAAACAAAAACTCATTGCTCTGACGATCCAGGCGCCCAAAGTAGAGTGAAAAATCAGTCAAAGTCCAAAGACTAAACACATGTATATGCTATCAGAAGACATGGGGAACTATTGCTCAAGGCCACTTGAAAATGTGTCAGGAAAAAGCCTGCCAGCTTGGAACAAATAAGACCCTCACCTCTCTTATTATGGCGGTCCACGCCGGATGTGGTGGTTTACGCTCCGGTGCGTTAAGGTGCTGCTCGTCTCCCGCCGTGACACCTCTTCACAACCTTTCAGACTCAACGGGGGAAGGAGGCGCGCGCTCCCAGAAAGTCAGCGATGTAAGTTTTCAAAATGAACTCTGTGTAAATAGCTTATAAAACGAGTCTGCCAACTTGTCCGAAGAGGAGTTTGCACTGTAAAACTATTCCGACCGGTGGAAAGACGTCGCGTTCAGGAAAATGTGTCCGTTAAATTAGTCTTGGTTTGGTATAAAAGGAGGCGCGTCGTAAAAAAGAATAAAACATAATATATAATTCAGTGCTCCTTGCGTTCGTTGTGAGCAATTGAATGTTTCATTAACACCCTCGTTTTTATGTTCGGCTTCTAATAATTTGGTTAACATTATTACCTCTTGAGGTAATGCATAATACATTTCTTGGGGTGCCTGGGAAGCGGGAGGGTGAATGTTACCTGACACACCATTGTGTCCTCTTGTTCGATTTAATTGCCTCCTAATTATTTCAAGAAAAATGACAAATTTGAGGTAGAGTGAAGTTTATTTATTTCTAATATGTGCCTATGTAAAAATTATATGTCAATACATAACGTGTCATTATTTAAATGCATATCTTTGTCGACTTTTGGGGGGATTTTTTTAAGCATATTTAAGTGAATCATATTCGTGTGCTGCGTTCAGGCTCTATATTCATCATCTTTCCGACGACTATTTTAATGATTTTACATTTGAATGAAATTGTGTAACCAATCTGCTGTCTGATCCTGCTGGAACATGCTTTGGAAGGTCAAAGGTGACTTCAACCTATGTGGCACAACACTGTGGGCTGGTTTAGCTGTTGACTATGCAGTGCTGTCTCCACAAAAATAATATTTTTGCACAATCAAATACATAATATTTTTATTATGGATTGGGAAAAAGTCATTTTGTACCAAAGTCACAGAGACTTTGTGTAAGTTTAGTCCACATGGCTGTTTGCTCAGGTTGGGGAGGCGATCACTGGTGGTGGCCCTTCTGGCTCTGGCTGTTGGAGTTTACCTGCTACCGTCTCCCATAGACCCTAAACCACATGTGTAAGTGTGCCAAATTTAGTCAGTTTTTCCTGTCATTTTAGCACCATCTGCATTTGTTTCCTTTTTTTCTCAGCCCCGGAAATTGAGCAATAGTGTAATTCTAACTTCAGCTGCTTGTGACCATTCTGTGTTTCTGCAGTCTGAAAGGACCCCCCCCGGCCCTGGAGGGGCCCTTGGCTGTTAACGCTCGCCTGCAGAGAGGCCGCAGGCTGTTCTTTGGGAGACTACATGGACCAGAATCCTTCACTGCCGATGACGAAGGTGAGTTAATTCAACCATTTCATAGGGGGAAAAAAAAGTAGTAGATCAAAAAGAAAGGTGGTATGTATGTACACAACTTATGGTTTGGATTTCAGAGACTCTACAGACATTTTAAAGTTATGCTTCATGACATGTATGGTCAGTAATGGTACTAGAAATGGTCAACTTATCACAAATATTCAGTGCTTTAAGGCTCAGGCGAATCTTAAGAGTGCAATATTGCAGTCATGGACTAAATCCTGAAATTGTACATCTGTGTTTTCAGGTAACGTGTACACAGGGACGGTAGACGGGAAGCTGTGGAGGATCAGCCCTGATGACAGTCTCACGCTGATCACCCACATGGGACGGAATCTACCAGAATGTGGTTTGTACCCTTCCGCCTGTTCCTACCTCTGTTCCTGTAGGAATGATGCACCTGTCACTGTCAGATTTTACTCCACAGACACAGAGAATTAGCTGAATCGTGAAAACGTACTGTCCTTTCTAAAAAAAAAATTACAAATTTGAGGTAGAATGCCCCTGTCACTGTCAGATTTTACTCCACAGACACAGAGAATTAGCTGAATCGTGAAAACGTACTGTCCTGTCTAAAAAAAAAAAAAAAAATTTTCACTAAGCTTCTCCCATAGAGAAGGTCATTAATAAAGGCTTGCCATTCTCGATGATGAGCTCTGCCCCTGAAATGTGTTTGGGTGGGGGGATATTTTTATGATTATTAACCGTGATGGTTTTTGTCTTCATGATATCAGGGCATACAGTTTTTTTAATTTTATTTAAAAAAATCTGGATATTTTTGTTAGAAAACTCCCAAAGTATCTTTTTATTTTTGTAGGCAGTAGCACAGATTATGAGCCTGTGTGCGGTCGGCCTCATGGAGTTCGGCTGGACCCCCACGGTCAGCTGATCGTTGCAGACTCGTACCTCGGCCTGCACAGCGTTGACCCCAACACGGGACAGAAGACTCTGTTGTTGGCTAATTCAAAAGGTATGGTGTCTTTTTTTGTTTGTTTTTATGTGGTTGCTTTTTTTGTGCTAACTAAGCCAGCTTCCTCCTGCTCTCGCCTCAGGAGCCAATGGCGTTCCCTTTGCCTTCCTGAACGGCCTTGAGATTTCCCACCGAACGGGGATGATATATTTCACGGACTCCTCCAGTCGCTGGGGACGCAGGCACGTCAAACTGGAGGTGAGAAAAGGGAAAAGGTGGGTCAGATCAATCAAAATACTAATCCAGTCACCTCTTTAAAGGATCTGGGAACACAAAGAGACATTTAAAAGGGTTGATGTGAGGTCGAGAGGAGCAAGCTCCTTGAATACAAAATCTACTGAGGGAAGGCTGAAGTCAACAGTTTATTAAGCCCTTTTTTTTCCCAGTGTTGCCTTGGTAACACACAAGCAGGCTCTCCGTCTTGTTCTTCGTACTTGTACACCAGGAAAAAAAAGAGAACGGCAAGAGTCCATTCAGCTGCTGAAGCTCCAGGATGTAAACGGAGAAAGAAAAGAACTCCTCACGGGCTTGGGCAGGAAAAATTTCTAAACGTCCATGTAAATGAGAAATGTCTGAAAGGTCACAGGAAATGATAGAGCGGCCTGAGCTGGAAAAAGGGAAATATTAGTCATTGGATTTCACATGTCTGTCACGATGTTTTAGCCTAGTTGTTGAAGTTCAAAATTTGCATGGAAGTTCACAGCAGATGTGACGAAGATGTGGTTCAATTTGCAAAAGTATCAGGACGTTAAGAGGAAGTGAAATCAAAACGCACCATGTAAAGTAATAACATTACCCTAATGATGTCACAGCTATAGGGCTTGAGTTTATGAGTTCAGATGGAATGAAATAGAATCCAAAAGATGAACAAAACACAACTTTAAAACAGTACATTTAATTTCTGCTGAGTTAATCATCGTTTTTTTTTTAATCTATTATGAGACATTTTGGTACCTTAACTTGTTTAAACCATGAAATTGAAATACAGATCTCTGAGCGGACGTGCAAACATCGCCCCAACTTGACAATCACGACCTGGCGTTTCAGGTCATCGAGTTGAACAGCCTCGGCCGTCTCCTCTCATACGATCCTCAGACGGGTAACGTGACGGTGCTGTTGGATTCCCTCTACATGCCCAACGGGATCGTCCTCTCGCCCGACGAACACTTCCTGCTGCTGGCTGAGACCAGCATAGGGCGGATACTGAGGTGAATCGGCCCCTTTATCCATAACATAGCCTAGCACTGATCTGTTACTTTCTGCAGACAAGCCTGAGCCGTAAGAAATAGGAGCTAAAACCCCTCGCAATAAGACTAAGACACACACACATTTGGACGAATGTTTAGTCGGCTTTGTCTCGTCTCAGGTATTGGCTGAAGGGCCCAAAGGCCGGCACCAAGGAGGTCCTAATGGACAACATGATCGGTTACCCCGACAACATCCGCCTCAGCGACCACGGAACATTCCTGGTTGGCATAACAACGCCTCGCTTTCGGAAGTTCATGCCTCCCTTCCTTGATATGATCGCTCCGTATCCGGCAGTCAAACGCTTCCTGGCCAAGGTCAGTGTTCACCATCACTACGCTGACAGTATCGGCTGCTTTTATCCAGAGTTTCCAAGGATCTTTAAGAGATCTTAACTACTTAGAAGTCACAAAGCAAGTTAAGACTGTAGAAGTCATGTTTGAATTTTTAAATGTTTTTTTTAAATGACTATTATTCTTGAAAAATTATGCCTTTCTGAAGCTCAACCCCCTTGAGTTGGTTTAGTCCGACCTGCTCTGTGCACTAAAAGCTGTTTTGAATATCAGGTGCAGTTTCACAGTCACCAGGCCTCTTATAGGGCCGGAAAGTCAGTGGCTGAAAAACGGAACATATAAGACACATATGTCAAAGTCAAGGCCCGCGGGCCAGATCCGGCCCGTGAATTGATTATCTATGGCCCGCTGGATGATATTTAATTATTATTAGAACCGGGCCGCAGCCCACAGCCGCCTGCTGGTGTTTTGTACGAGCCAACACTACATTTCCCACAATGCAACGGTCGCCCGCGAAGTCACTGCAGCCGCACAAACGGCTTCATTCGTTCAGAGCAGAGTTTGACTTTTTGAAACCCCCTCCTCAAAAAGGACTAAACGTAAGGTGGAGGCTGAGAACAGCGGGTTTCAGGCCAGGTGGGAAGCAGGGGACATGTTTACGGAGGTAAAAGGCAAACCTGTGTGTCTGCTGTGTGGAGAAAGTGTGGCTGTAAGGAAAGAATGTAATTTAAGAAGGCACTATCAAACGTCTAAGAAACACACAGACAAAGACAAGAATATGGAATATGAACAAAAGCTACAGAAGGTGGAAGAATTAAAACGAGCCCTTTAGTCCAGACAGGCTTTGTTCACATATGCTAAATCACACAGTGAGGCTGCTGTCAAGGCTAGCTTTATTGTGCCATACATTTTTGTATTTTATTTATTTATATATATTTTGAATGGACTCAGGGAAAATTGCAGATAAGAGCCATGAGAAAGAATACAACTGATTTGATTTATTTTTTAAATTTTACTATTTGAAAGCAGTGATCGGTAGATCATAGAGCAGCACAATAATACATTTCCCGTTTATGCATGCACTTTTATTTATGCATTTATCTTGATATTAAGAAACACATTTTGTTTTTAAAAACAATTTAATTTTTTGCTGTTTGGCTGTTGAAAATGTTTTCCCTTGAAGTTACCCACAGAGCCATAACAAAATATTGCCATATTCATTTAATCATTGTGAATATGTGTGAATACACTGTGTTAGGTCTTGGTTCAATAGTCTATGTGCAATCGTTTCCATATGTTTTAATAAACGTTGAACCAGTCCGGCCCTCGGCTTGTAGCAAATTTGTTTTTTTGGCCCTCGGTGTGTTTGACTTTGACATCCCTGATATAAGACTTGCATACCTTACATTCATCTCTGTAAAGTGTTTGTGTGTGTGTAGGTATGTGTATATACATCTAAAACTTAATGGAAATTCTTACAGACCTTTACAGACCTTTACAAATTCTTACAGATATTATCCATTCAAACAAAGACTACAGAAAGCAATTCCCAGAAAGAGTCTATTCAGATGCTGTTATGTTTTTTTTCTTTTCTTCAAAGGCACTTCTGCTCGTCCAAATAGTTTCCGTAACTGCTAAGAGGCAGGGCCCCAAAATGTCCCGTTGGATGCAGGGGTCGACTGTGTGAAGTGTGATCAGTGTTTAGCTAGGGTGTGAACTCTCGCTGTACTGTGCTAAACTTAACAGTGGTGCTGTCATCCGTGCTCGCAATCAGATCAGCAGGGAGAACAAAGGGAATGGAAACATGAGAGAAAGTTCAACAAAACCTGAATAGTTGAGTCAAAGTAAGAGCTGGGTGAGAGATCACAGGGGCTGGCCTTTTGGTTTCAGAGGAGCCAAAGGAAGACAAAACGGGATGGTCCTTTTATATTTGGGCTGGGATGGAGTTATAGTTTTTCTTAGTTATCGAGCTTCACTTTGCTGTGTCACAGCACACATATTCTGACTCCGGCTGGAAATGTTGGCTGTTTGGTTTTTGGATGAACCGTTTAAATGAATAGCCTTTTGACTCTTCTCACAGGTGGTTCCTCTCAGCTGGTACAATCTCATCCTGCCACGCTACGCTCTGGTCCTGGAGCTGGGAATGGACGGAGAGGTCATAGGAGCCCTTCACGACCCGGAAGGACGCCTCACGTGGGCCATCAGCGACGTCTTCCAGCACCGAGGGAGAACCTACCTGGGCAGCACCGACCTGCCATTCCTCCCCATCCTGGAGGGCTGGGAGAGCTGATGTGTACCGCAGCTTTGTGAGCATGGGAGACTGTTATTAGGCTCCCCCTTTTTAAAAAAATATTTTCTAATCCTTTTTTTTTTTTCTTTAACATGTGGGATGTTTACTGTCGGACAATCACTTACATACCCAGAGCTGAGAGCTTATGGGGGGGAAAAAGAGCCTCTGATGAAGGACGGTCGGTGAGTTTACAGCCCAGAATTCAGGAAATGTCCCATAAATGTCAAGCTCAAGCTAAAACCTCACATCTGCCGCTTAATCATAAAAAGCAGGAATATATTTGCTAAAGACTGAACTCTGAGAGGGACACATTAACCTCCTTTTACACAACACTGAGTCACTTTTTTCTGGAAATGAGCACAGAGCTCAGATTAGCTGGAAACCTCAGATGAGCAAGAGATAAATTTATCTTTACCTAAGTGGCTTACAATGTAGTTCTTGACTGGATGGAAGCAGATAATCAGAAGAACAGAAAACTGGAGTATATCAGAGAACTTAAATGCACTCAGTGTAATAAGTTTAGCTTGTTGGTTTATTTACACTGAACTAGACTGTGGAAACTGGAAATCTGTTCATAAATGACCACTGTAAATTCAGACTTTTAAATAAATATTTTATAGAAATGTATGTTGGCACATTTGCTTCATATGGAGCAGAAAATATTAGAAACTTCCTTCTTTCACCTGTATCTGGTATGAGTGGAGTTTGAGGGGAAACTGTGGTACTTTTACTTGACTAAATAAAATTTGTCCACCTGGAATATCTTTAAGAAGATTCTGGTTTCAGTTTTGCCTGAAAATTTGGATTCTCGCTGGCTCTCTGGTGGAGACACGGTGGACTCAGTTTGTGAAGCATTTCTGACAAAAGGTAAGTTGCAAGTGACAGTTTATCTAATAACAGTTGGAGAGTTTCTGAGATCAGTGGGGATAAAAAAAAAAAAAGTTCTACTAAGCATAATTTGATCTTATGTACCGGTAAATGTTTAAAGGGCAAAAAACCAAAAACTGAACAATATAATGTTTTAAAAACCTGAACGTCTTGGCCTTAATTTCTTCCCTACACTCAACCAGAGTAAAGTTAAAATCAAAAGCCTCTGCTGGGATCTCTTGAGAATCTCTTTATTTGGACAAGAAACAAAAATACATCATTATGATAATCGTTCTGAAAATGAAACTAAAGGTGCCAAAACGACCAAAAAGTTCCGACAGATCAGAAAGTGCATCAGTGAATTGAAACAAAGGGATCGTGAAGATTCTAATCGCACGTTAAAAGTGTTAATTCAGTCCAGTTTTGACACCAAAGTTGACCACAGAAGCAGAAGAAGAGCCGTGAGAGTACATTATCTGAAAGACCAACAACATGAGCAGCAGGGAAACCTTTACTGGAAATATTTTGCAGGTAGCAGGCATTTTAATACTGACTTTACAGTCAGATTTCCCTCAGGAGTCCCTAAATGAGTTTTACATTTTTAAATGAGTGTTTTTAAGAATTTGGTCACCTTTACAGGAGTAGTAAAACAAAAAACAAAAGAAAAAGTGCAAGCTTTCCAAAACTAGAGCTTTGTTAGTATGGATAAATGCAGTTTATGGCATTAAAATATTACCCAAAGCAAAAAGAGATGTTCCCTTAAAGTTGAAAGGTATGTTTGATGATCAAATTATATATCAAGCCCTAATTATCCTAACTCCCAACCCATAACTGTTAGATCTGATAAAACCATAAGAGTTATTTGGCATTGATCTGTCTGAAATGAATGCTTCTTTCCCTACTTTTGGTTTTTCTCTATGTATCAAAATAGATATTTGACTCGATGTTTCGAAGGAAATTCAAATATTTCATTGGAAACGTTTACAAGAAGGAAATCGCCTGTTTTTTTTCTTCATAAAGGAAAATTTGTATCTTGAACTTTGCATGAAATGCAAAACACTCACTTTCAGTCACTTGAAATAAAAAGTCATCCGGAAAAACTCAAAATGTTGCATCGATATGCAAATTCAGAGGGAAAAACTCGAGTGGCTGCAGTCTTGTACTTTTTTAAAAATCTCAAATATTACTGGCAGGAATGCTCTAGAGAGGGATAACCATTCTTATTTACTCCCATCTAATGTTAACCACAACACTGACCTGTTTAAATGTCTCCACCTGTTTCAAGGCACTAAATTTGAGATAACCGTGTGTATTCTGGTTCCTCTCCAGGAGCTGGTGACTTTTTAAAAAAAATGTAAATCCTTTGTGTAGATTTTCCACAGTTGAGCCTGTTTATATTTTTATTTTTCCTTCTTTATATCTTAAACTATTGTTTGAGGCTTTTTCTCCCATGCTTCTTTACACACTTAGAGGTGGTTTGACCTGATCAATTTGCATCTGTTCCAGCTGCTATTAGCATGTTGGTGAAGTGAGCAGAGGACCTTTGTTTAAGAGGGTTCAAACAGATGATCAACGCATTACTTTTAAAGATGATGATTCCATCTTTCTCTTTTAGTTTTGTCGTAGCCCAAGGACCCGCATCGCCTGACTTAAAGTCCTGTTGGATCCATTAACATGTTCACACTGACCAGCAGAATTTTATGAACTGTCGAGATTTGGAGTCTAGACCAAAAAATGGGAAAAAGCACCTTAAATTTAGGTGTTCTTGTCATTTATCAGGTTTGGACCAAATCATAGTTAAAGTGTGTGGGGCATCAACGGTGCTACTTCTGAGGAATCAAATAATCCACTTAGGAGCATGTGGGACTAGATGCAATTATACCTATGTACTGATCATCTTTTTTTTTTCCTGCTCATCGTCTATCAGTCCTGATATTGCGCCTCTCTAATCTCACACTGTTGGAAAAATCTCACAATATGAAGTCAGGCCTACACAGCCCTGCGTTTGTTAACTAGTGACCAGGTACATGTGAAAGGTGTCACAGATGGGAAATCAACTCTCTAATTTACATGAATGATTAGGATTTATTCTTTTAAAACTCTTTAGAAATCATCTGCAATTCACTCTTTCATAAATATGTGCATTTACCTGTAGGAAAAAATACATTTCCCCATGTATTTGACTGGGATGCCAAATTACTGTTGACCATTATAATGTGCCGGGCATGAGTAAAATTCTGGATATTTGGACAAGCAGGATAAACGGATTCAAAATGGATATGACTGAATGAGCTGATGTGCAAAAAAGAAACACTGATGACTAAACAGGATTCCAAGTCCTGGCTTGCTATTGTACAACGGTTGTGAATAATCTGGCTTTTACGTTCACATATATAAACAAACTCATTTGACAGAGGCCATAACAGGAAGTGTGAAAGTGGATCCTGCATCCAGAGACGCCTCCCGTCTCCACAGTGACCCGTCTATTCCCCCAAACGGGTGATCCCTTCTCTATCCACCTATGAAAGAGACTGGCTTGGCTCAGGAGGCTAAAAAACAAGGCAACGACAGCAGGGAGGGCTGAAAAACACAACACAATGCAGCCCTCCTCCAATCAACTGCTCCCTCCGTCTTCTTCTTTTCCCTCATTCGTTCTTCTCATTTCATCGTCTGTCTGAGTCTGTTCAGCCTCCAGCTGTGGCTGGGGAACAGCTGCCGAGGGTCAAACTTATACCTGGGGAGGGAAGAGGGAAAGATGAGGCCCGCTTGTGCAAGTCGGGTGAACAAACAAGCGTTAGAACTGATTACTGACAAATAGCATTTCCACGGTTAAAAGAATAGATTTTTTTCATTTTTTCAGTGGATTTTATTCCACTGGTGACCTGTCCTGGTTTTGACCCGCCTCTGGTCCAATAACAGCTGAGATGGGCTTCAACCCTCCATGAATCTACTACAAATAAGCTTCGTAGACAAGAGATGGAAAGATTTTATCATGATTTTAAATAAGATGATTTACCACCAATAACCCACTAAAATGATACAGAAAAATAACCGATTGATATGATTATTGAATGAAGGAATATTCAGAATTTAAAACCAAATTTGGTCAGTCCAAGAATGACTTAATAGTCCACTCAAAACAATGATTACTTTTCAAAGTAAACAAGAAACAAACAGCCCTCCAAAACTGAACTGCTAACAGCGGAGTGGGGCTGCGAAGCCCGGTTCGGGATGTTATTGCTCTTTTGGGTTTTGGGATGAAACTTGAGAACCTTGTTATAAAAAAATAAAAAAATAAAACTCACTTTGGATCGTACACGCCGGGCGTCCGGCAGGACTGTCCCGAGCAGGACTGCAGCATCATCAGCCGGTGGTTCATCTTCTCCAGGATTTCCTGGTCGATGGTTTTTGCGATGTTGGTCAGCTGGAAGGGGTCTGCCGTCACGTTGTAGACTTCCACGAACACCTGGAGGGGAGGCACATCCAGCATGGGTTCACTAGGACGCCGCCACCCGTCGTGACCGCATCAGAGTGTGTGAGTAACTCCCCGTACTTCGTTGTCGTCGAACTCGCAGTACTGCAGGTCGGCAGAGGGGGCGACGGTGCGCACGCAGGCGTAGGTGTTGTTGTAGGAGTCCTCACACACACAGTCAGGGAAACACTCCTAAGGAAAAGAGTTTTTTTTTTCCTCTTAGCATTACAGATGTGACTTTAAAAGAGATGGCGTTAGCTTAGTTGAACTGTTTTTTTCTACATTATCTTTCTCATACCGACACTCCTGGTCCCAGCAGCGGGCAGGCGGGGTCCGACACATTGCTTCCCTCGCCCTCGTACTCGACCAGGATGTCGGTCCTCCAACTGCTGCTGTTGGTCTTTCCCTCCTGGCATCGGAAACACAAGCTTTAACCTTACTGATTCCCTTATGACATAGATTCCCAATTTAAATGATCGGTGTCATCCAGATTGTTGTGTGATGCAGAATTTAAAGGTAACGGGTCAAATTTGTGAAATATAATCTGTGCTGTGACCAGCATGAGGACATCATGGATCCCCGTCCCTTTAAATCAAACTAAATTAGCAGCAAATTTCCCCATCATTTCCCATTTTCTTTCCATGATTGAATGGATAAAAAAACATAATCCTGTCATATTTAAAGAACTGGGACTTCAAGTTAGATCTGATTTTAGTATAAAACTATTGAAATAAACACAGGATCAGCATACTTGTGCAGATATAAGAGTTCTCACCATAACAGACAGGAAGGACATGCCGTCCATTTGGGTCTTGCTGACGTTGTAGCCGGCGATGTCCAGGATGGTCGGGCCAAGGTCCACGTTTGCCACCAGCATCTGGTGACATCATGCATTCAGTTAAATTTAGTTCAGGAGATGCCGTGGGAAGGGGGGGGCGGGCAGGCAGCCGAGCCACAATAACTACGCGGCTGGCTTAATGCACTATAGCAAATAACATAAAAACACATCCCCTTTGAAGGTTAGTTATCTGTGTGATTTCGAAGGCAATGAACAGCTAAATTAGTCAGCACTTATGGAGAAAAGAAACATGGAAAACATGCGGGGCTGCGATCCTCAAAGGCCAGGTTTGGGGAAAATGCCTTCATAGATTAGAGACAAAATATATTCTTACTGAACGATTAAAAGCATTTTGTGTTTGTACATACCTTGCTGGTCTGGTTAGGTTTGATATTTGGGCCTCTGACCATGAGAGGGACTCGGATGTCAAACTCATACAGCTGCCTTTTGTCCAGCGGCAGAGAGAACTGACCTGAGAGAGAGCGAGAGGCATCGCGTTGGCTCGCTGTGTGAGGAATAGGCGCGAAAAACAGGCTCATTACACCCCCATACCTGTGTGGTACCCATTGTCAGATGTAAAGAAGATGTACGTGTTGTCCAGCTCGCCCCGGACCTCCAACCTCTTCACTATTTTCTCCACCAGGTCATCCACTGACAGCAAAGTTTGCCACCTGCAGGACAGAATGAGAGACGATGAACGTTGGGAAAATTGCAACGTCAGCGTCAGATTTTAAAAAAAGAACAGAAAATGGAAGTAGGAGAAGAGAAGCTGAATAAGCGATTTCCGAAAAACCTTTTCCTGAAGGCTTCATCGAGAAACTGAACAGAGGAGTTGGTCATGGGAGTTTTGGCCTGTCTGATCAACCAGTGTTTGTCCTGAACACAAAAAGAAGAAGAAGTAATCCCATGACTCGAGCTGTCGCTGTCCAGCCGGAGGAACTGACTTAAAGACCTGATTTCAAAAGACCCACCTTCCCGTGGATGTTGAAGTTGGGGTCCCTGGGAGCCTTGGTGGTGTTGAAGCGGCTCTGGTACTGGGGGGCTGCGGTCCAGGGGGAGTGAGGGGCCGGCGTGGACACCATCATGAAGAACGGCTGGTAGCTGGATTTAAACTGAAGGAATTCCAGAGACGTGTTGGCCTGAGGGGTTAGGGAGCGAAACACAGTGTTAAGCCTGAGATTAATGACATACGCTTAAGCGTTTTTCTTTTTGATCTCCCGCCTGGAGGCGTTGGGTGGTCAGATGCCTCACCAGTACATCGGTCAGGTAGTCTTTGCTGTAGTCTGCTCCGTGTTTCTGAGCCTTTCCATTCACTGACAGAGTGTAGTTGTAGTATTTAGAGTTTTTCTCCTGAAAAGCAGACATCACGTTGAAGCCATCAAAGCTACGACTGACACCAGAATGCGTCTGATAACAGCCAAAAGTACCTTTATGTCCTTTAAAATTCTAATGAATCCCATTATTTGGGAAACCCCCAATAAAATATTATAAGAAATATTTGAGCTCCGTATTATTTGGGTATTGGACAGAGCTAAAATTCCTTAAATACTCAAAGATGCAAAGCTCCTTAATATTCAGACTGAATAAGTCCAAGAATGTTTTCCAGGCTGGAAAGAAACCCTCTTATCATTCTGTACACTAAAGCAGAACTATCCAAGATAAGTATGGTAGAGAAGTCTTAACCTTGACCTACAACATTATGAGGCCGAGGTTTCCCAAAATGATTGGCTGGGCTTGAAGTAAACGTCCTAAATTAAACAATCTGATGCTGAAAGAATGCTGTAAAAGACAAGAGAGAAACCATAAGGACCAAAACGAAAACCGAAAAAGAATGTCTGTTCTGATTATAAAGACAATATTGTGGTATATTAACAAAATAACAACTAAAATAATCATGTTGAATTTTTTTTTTCTTTCATGATCTCTATCATGTTCTTGTTGCCATAACAGAATTATGATAGGATTTCTTTCTACACATCAGCTATTCATAGGTCTAAAACCAAGTAACCAATTTCAAAAGGTGCTCATTTTGGATCTGATGCAGACATGTGACTTCACACACGATCTAAGACGTGTTTCAGAGCACCTGCCTCCATGGGGTTTTAAAAAAGCTCCTTGAAGCCAGTTTATTTAAAGATAATTTCTGTAAGCCAATTGAAGGCATTCTGTGAAAAAATAAGGACAATCTAACTTTATTTGTAATCTAGTGCAGAGCTTCTAGTCACATGACTGGGAGTTTGAGACAGAAAAAAACTAATAAAAAAGAACATTCCAGCATTAAAAATGTGGAGGAAACAATAAAGTACAAGTATCTGTAAGTATCTAAAAAAGGAAAGAAATGGCTTATTGGTTTCATATCAAATCAATCAAACTGGAGCGGATTAGTGCCGTTAACTGCGTTACCTCCTTTGAGCAAAAAGGTCAGCTTTCCAGAGTTTCATCTAATCTCATTGCAAAGTTTAAGTAGATTAACCCCTCGGCAATGATGCGGCGCGTGCCTCTAAAACGGCGTCTGTAACACTAAAACAATTCTTAGTGGTCAATAAAGACCTCCAAACATTGTTGCAGGTTTGGTGCTCCACACGCCCATATGTGAAACAACGGAATTAAACTATTCATTTAGTCCCTGTGGAGCCTTTTCTTAACCCCAAATCACTTTTTCGGTTTTAAACACTGAATATAAACACTTACCAACGCCACCCAGTAGTTCCAGCCTGGAGGGACGTGCTCCACGCCGCCAGCATCAGAGTGTCCATACTGGAAGATAAAAACGGTCCGACAGAAATATTTTAATGGCATACGACTAAGACAAAGAGAGAAAATATGTTAATATAGAGATTCACTATAGAAAAGGCAAAGGCTACGATTCCAGCTGTTGTTTTAACTTTCTATGTGGACAACTTTTGAACCACAAAAGGGGCCAATCTCCATCCATTATCAATACCGCTTATTCCCTCATGGGGTCGCGGGGGGAACTGGAGCCTATCCCAGTGGTCAACGGGCGAGAGGCAGGGTACACCCTGGACAGTCCGCCAGTCCATCGCAGGGCCACACACAGGACATACAAGGACAAACAACCACTCACACTCACATTCACTCCTAAGGGCAATTTCCCCAATCTCCAATCAACCTAACATGCAGGTTTTTGGACTGTGGGAGGAAGCCGGAGAACCCGGAGAGAACCCACGCAGACACAGGGAGAACATGCAAACTCCACCCAGAAAGGTCCTGGTTCCCCCGGGATTCGAACCCAGAACCCTCTTACTGGGAGGCGACAGTGCTAACCACCACACCACCGTGCCGCCCAGGGGCCAATCTGATTACAGCAAATAATTCATGAGAAAATTCTGGTCTTTCTTTGATGCGCTACATGAACACGTTCCATCTGGAGAAACCTGCATACCTTGATGCAATATGGCGGCTTCAAGATGGCGGCCATGTTCTGGACATAGCCTAAAAGCTGGATCCCCTCACCAGTTACTTGCTTTGGTATTCAGATATGTCGGTTTCCCTTTTGTCTCAGAAATGAACGGCTGTCCTATGACTTTTGACTCACGCTGTACACGTACAATCATAATTAGTATTTTGGCTATGAATGAAACGCTGTTCAACACAGAAACGGATCGAAAGGACGTGTGGAATGGAAAGAAATATGAGCTACAATAAGGAATTGTTTTGGTTACTGATTATCACATTCGTTATCTAAACATTTTAACCACTGGCTGGTTACTATGAGACCGCTGGTTGATTTATTTGTTAGGTTTAATTGTGTAATTTGATCTTTTTGGCATCAAAACTGCTGATTGCTGAATGTGTCCCGTGTCCTCCATCCAGCCCACTCTGTTGGCAAAAACTATTTGTTTTAAACACTACATTACATGCTCAAAGTTTCAAATTGAAAGGTCAGGAGGAGTTAATAGTCTCCAAAGCTACAACTACAGAAAAATGTGGACAGAATCTTAACACAGGACTCTAAAGTCAATTGATGGAAGATTTTTCGAAACCAGGAAAAAGCAGTGGAACCTCGTCATTCAAAGACAATTTCCTAAAAGCCTCTGTGGACTTGTTTGCTACAACTTAACATGTTTAAATCTTCGAAAAAGAACTCTACATTGCTGCTGCTCCTTCTAACGCCATGGGTCTGGCGCGTGAGCATCCCTGTTTTCTCTTTGAGGCCAACCCCAAAGAGGCCAAGGAAAAAAACGCGGGCTACTCTGACTATTCTTAGGGCAAGGCACACCAAACACGCCAACAGAGGGGCATTTTTTCCAAGACAACAAAGGCGCTCAGAATAGCAAGAAAATAACTCCCTCTGATGCGGACTTTGGAAGGCTAGGATCATGATGATGATGATGAGGAAAAGGGAGAAATTGAGATTTCAAAGCAGGAAGTGAATCAGCTTTGATGTGCAATTAGCAGCAATGTGAAGGCCCTTCAGTCTTCAGATAGCAGCAACAAAGGAAAAACGCGGGCTAGTTTAAAGGGCAACTGATAGAACAGTGGGCCGATTCTCACCTGGTTGAGATACTTCCCGGCAAAGAAGGTCTGGTACCCGCTGTAGGTCTTCAGTAAGGCGGGGAAGGTGTGGGCCTCCTCGCTCTTCTGCCAGGCCGTGCTGCTGCAGTTACCCTCCAAGGTGTTGTTGATGACGTGGTGGTTGTGGGGGTACTTCCCCGTCAGGATGCTGGCTCGGCTCGGGCAGCACAGCGGGCTGGCAACAAACTACCAATCAGAGGGGAAAAGTCAGGGCACCGTCGGCGGGAAGCTGGCCCAGCTACCGATGAGACGCTACTCACTGCGTTGGTGAAGGATATCCCTGCATCCCCGATGAGTTTTTTTGTTTTACTCAGTGGATTCTGAAAGAAATTCAAACGTGCTGCGTTTAAAACTTTCTTTTCCATTTAAAGTATTATTTGGAATGATTTAACCCAAAACTCCTCATAGGTTTCATACCCAGTAAAGATATTTTTAACCATAAACTGATTTATTTTAGCTTAGAAATGAATAAAATTAATAAAAATGCTTCAGTTAAAATCAGACCATTGACCATGGCCATCTTTACAGTTCAGTTAGCACATAATAATCAGAAATAAATAAAAGGAAACACACCATACAAACAAGACACTTTGAAATAATACTATTAATACATGTTAAATTAAACATTATTTTGGTATTTCCCTAACAGTGAAGTACTTATAAGCACACAATATGAATTGAAAATGAGATATTTTCCAATTTTTGCACTCTACATAAACAATATTACTTCTAAAAGGTTGAAAAACATTGAGTCAAACAAAATTACTCCATAAAGGCAGCCCACAGAAACAAATGACGTTACATTTGTGATAAATCTCTCTTTTTTAAAAGACTAAAATGTAATTAGGTCACTTTCAAACAACTTGATTGTTTCAGCCTTACAGAGTTAAAGAAAACTAAACCAGCACTGTACTGCAGTGTCAACTATGTAGGTAATCTAAATTAGAATCTTTACTGTCGAAGGAGGGGCTGTGTTTACATAAAACCAGTGGGAGTAGATAGGAAACGATAAACCTGCTGACTATGAGATACCTAAGTGATGCATCCAATCAGGAATGTGAACTGTCAGCTTTACAAAACTAGATCAAATCCAGTCGGAACGCAGTCGTCATATTTTTTCCCAAAATTTTAGCCTTCAACAGACCTTTAAGACGAAACATGCTACGATGTATGAAGTATTTAAGACGAATCAACCACTTATCACACAGTTAAGGGTAATAAAGTGTCACTGACCAGCCCCCCGATAGCGATATCCAAGTCGTCTGTGAGGATCAAAACAATATTGGGTCTTCGGTTTGATTTGGAAAACAACCCGCTGCTAGGTTCGCTCCACAAAGTGACGCAGATAAGAAGACAATTGAATAACAGCAGCCGAGAACAGCCATTTATCTGCATTTTTCCTAATTCAACTAAAAACCAGTGCAGCTGTCTGTCTCTGTCGGCTGATCCGTCCCTAAACCAGCGTGAAACACAATTATGCGGCGCAGACGGGACAGAGAACAAGCTCGGCCTTGTTACTGTGTGAAAAACACTTCCCGGTTTAGACGTCACGTGATCATACTCCTCTACGGAAGCCCTAATCAGCTGATTTGAAAACGAGAAGAATTTCTACTTGAGTAACAGCTGTTTTGGCTTCAACACCCACAACCCCCTAATAAAATCTTAAGAATCGACATTTGGTTGTTTTCACTATTATTTCATCATTCTCTTATAAAATCATATCTGTATTACAAACACAGCTTAAAATGGTTTTATATTTCAACACATTTTTGTGTTTAGAAAGTGAGGTTAATTGTGAAATGTGTTGGTTATTTATTCCAGGCTACTGTTTTACATTGGGATTGTATAAACTAGGCCAAACTGGAATTGAATTGAGCTGATTTGCCTTATCTGAGTGCCTTATTGTAGTCCATTTTAAATAGAAGATTCTTCTGGAATTGTATGGCTTTGGATGATAAGCCTGGCAATTTCTAGTCACATTCCTTTGATCAACCCTGTCTGTAAGAAGACTGTAAGCGTATATATGTGCTCATAGGAAGCAAGATGTTCTACTCTCTAAACCCAGTGCACGTACACGTCATTAAAACAAATGACAGTATAGTTCCCATTTAATGTGAAACAAAATCTAAGTTCCTTTACCTGACTATAAGTTTATAGAATTTTCTTTAATTTTTTTCTTAGAACAGTCAAAGTTTAAAGACGTTTGCACGCTTTCTCAGTCTATTTCTGACATGCAAAGGATGAACAAAAACATTTCAATTATCAAATTACATATTAACCTTGTAGTAGCTTGACCATCAATTGTTCAGTTTTAAAAATATTTATATGTCAAAGTTTCATTCAAGAGCGCTGCTTCAGAAAAGAAGCGGATTGGTTGATTTCATTTTTGGTCACTCTCTGATTGGTCAATGCGGCAGCCCGAGACGGCTGTTGCACCTGTCGCGCGACCTGAGGAAAGTTTCACAGGCGTTAAGAAGTTCAAGTGGGCTGGCCCATTGTCCTCTCCGGGGGCGGGGGTGCAGAAAATTTGACTCCGGAATATCGAGGAAGAAAATTAGAAGTGGTCGGACTAGTCTCCACCTTTCGGAGGCGAGGAATGGAGCGCTCCAGGAAGACCGTACACTTCGAAATGCTCAGAGAAAACTTTTCAACTTCACCTTCCTTCTGGAGAGAGAATTGACAGCTCGCACGTGTCAAAAAAACAACACCAGATAGGTAAAAATAGGTATTTTCATAGAAAAGTGGCGTCGAAGCTGGCGTTAAACATGAGTGAACTTCTGGAGGTTGACATATGCGACGGTGGCGCGTGTTCCGAAGACGAAAGCGGTGTGTTTGTCAACTCTGCCGCTTCCCTGCAAGATGATTTTTCCGGCTTTCACCAGTGGACTTTCCCGGCCGAGTCACCGAATGACACATCATCATCTCCGGGAGAGCAGGAGATCTCCAGCGAGCGAGCAGCCCCGCCTGGCACCGTTACTGCCGCCCAAAGGACCGAAACGGCCGGTGGCAGTGACTCTGAATCCCTTGGGGATGGAGTCAAACTGAGGACTTCCATCGTGGACTGCCTGCTGGTGGAGCTGTATGAGACGTACAGCGGGGGCAGCAGGAGGAACGTGGACAGCTGGGACAGCTCCACAGAGGCGTCCGGATCAGACGCCTTCCTGGGCCGGAGTAACTCCGGGTCCAGTTTTCTCCAAGAGCTACAAGAGAAGCACACCAGGAGACACCAAATGAACTACCTGGCTCAGAAAGGTGAGGGCTGCTTGTGTTTTATTTACTTAAGGCCAGATGTTGTTTTTGTAAAGACACATATTGGTCAAAGGATGTCACTGCACGAGAGAATGTCAGAATATACACACCACAAAAGGAGCTTATAAAGTTTATTTTTGTGTTACTTGAGCAGTTAGTCACATGATTACTAAACCAACCAAAATCCATACCAAGTCAACAGGAGCTGCCACTTTAAAAGGCAATACTTTGGAATGCTGTTCTCCTGGTAGGTGGTGCCACTCAACATCTTCCTGCAGAGGCTTCCAGTCTATCTGATTAGAGGAATAAAAAATGTTATCACTCTTGTAAATAAGTCTCATATTTGAGGTAACATATTGCACTGGTTTCTCCAAGTCTCATCCACAAAGGAGCATACATGATAATATAAGTTCAAAGACTTATAGGAAACCTAAAAACAAGAAAGGTTTACATTTGTTTGACATCGTGCACTTAAAAGATTGGCACTTGAAAAGCTATGTTTTTATAATAAAATTACCTTGAACAGCATCAGATTGTGGTAGGCATTTGAAAAGACTGGGGCTAAGGAAAAAAAAATCAGCTTCTACTATTTTGCAGTTTGTCTTCTTAGGTTTCCTGTAATTTAACCAAATATTGGGGTTGGATTTTTGAGAATAGAGACTGAGGATCAGCGTGTTGACGGCTCATTTTTCAGAGTTGCCCCGGAGCCTCGACCGGCATGTTGTTGTTAGTGCCACGCTGCCATTGTTTCCCCTCTCAAAGTGGAATCCTAAAGTAAACGCAGCCAGGCCTTTTGACATGTGAAAAGGCTCAGCAGAGTTAAAGAATGCAAGAGGACTGCCGTTCAGGAAGAGGAAATGTTCTGATAATATCCAAACGACCAGCCAAACCTTAAGTATTTTCTATCACATTTGGTTCAAGCTGAGTGGTGGATGTTGCGCTGCTTAAAAAAAACAAGAATATATTCAAAGATAAAAACAAAAAAGCAAAACATAGGAACATTGGAAACATTGGAAACAGTTTAATATTGGAAAAAAATTGAAGGTAAACAAAAATGTAACCAGAGAAAGGAAAGATGAGAATTTTGGGTATTTTAGGATCATGCTTTAAAAAAAAGCATTTCTTTGTTTATTTTAATTCTCATTCTTTAACATTGTGATTCAGTTTCTCCTGGTTTGATTCCTTTGTCCCCCATTTGTCAACCCTCTATGCAACCTTTTAGCCATAAAAAGGTGTCTGGGTCCATGCCCCTATGCTTAAATCTTTTAATAGTTTGTTCTATAAGTCAGTCAAAGACGAAATAAATGGTCCCACCTGTTTCCAGGACCCTTAAGTTTAGTTTGTATTTCAGGATAACAACAAAACATTGATGACGGCTGTTCCTGAGTTCTCATTGTGACTTAGCTCTGTGTCACTTGTGTTTATGTGGATCAACTGCTCTGGTTTTCATTTCCTGTTTGCCTGCAGCATGGAAAACGGACTAATGAGAGGGATATTCTGGTTTATCAGAATAGAGCAGACTTCATCTGCATGTCAAATTTAGTCAACACTAATTTGGGACAAAAACTTCTGTTCTGGGCGGGCGGGTCAAAAATTGGAGCATTATGTAGTACATCTTTATGAGCACTCTTGTGAAATATTTCCGAATAAAGTTTACACATCTGTTTGATTCTTGAGCCTTTTTTGTGATATTCTCAATAGGACAAAGAAGAGTCAAAGTTACAAAAAAATCAACTGAACCTGATTAAACTCAGTTACTGTTGAAGTTCTTGATGAAAAATGCTTGCCGTTTCAGCCCCAGAAGAGCTGTGTTCAATCATCCAGGAGGTGAAGTATCGTACTGGCCTCCAGTCGGCCAAGCTGATCCGGCAGCTGAGGAGACGGGACCGGCTTCATCACAAACTGCAGAAGAACTACGACATTGTGACGGCGTGCCTTCAGGCTGTCTCACAAAAGCGACGTAAGACAAAATTTCCCTTTTATTTATATATATTTTTGTATATAATATATGTAATGTATATGTTTGTATGCGTATAAAGAAAGTGTAGTTTGGAACACCCTGCACTGTAAAAACAAACAGTGCCTTCATGTCTCCTGAGGTCCTTTCACAACTCAAATACCCTATGGCTAACAATTAAAGTATATATTTGTACTTTGTGAGGTCCTAAAATGTACAATAATGTTCTCATGTAGCAAATAGACCAACTATGAAGGTACAACAGGAGGACGTTTGAAGGTTCCACCCCAGTGTCTAGGTGCAATCAGACACTTTCTTTTCCGAAAGTGTTCTGTGAGAAATCCTCTGTAGAAATGAAGCTCTGCATGGATAAACCTCTAACGTGATGAGCTGCCACCACACAATCGTCTTCAAAGTTTGATCACATTTAGTGTGAAAAACAGTTATATTTACGCACTGTAGGGGGAGTAGAATGTTTTTTTAATATCTTCTCTAAACTGGCAACTGATCTTTTCATTCACATGAGTAAAGATTTAGCTTTTTTTTTTTTTTTTTTTTAAGCTGAAACATTATCAACCTAATCCTCTTCTTAAAGTGTTGTTTACAGTAAGTAAAGATGAAATGCCTCGCTTTTGATTCTACATATAAAGAGCTTGTAGCATATGGGACTTAACTTCAGGTTTTTGGAATTACTTCTCAACTTCTGAATGCATAGTTTTTAACATCCCTGTGTAATGAACGTACAGAAACGTGTCTCAGAGAACAGGTAAAATGTCTTAGAAGTTCAATAAGGAGCTGAAATTAAACCATAATGAACGTAGGTAAAAAAAAATACCTAAGTAGATTTTCTGCTCTCTATTGCCAGTGTCAGTTCCAAACTGTCTTTTGCTTCACTCCCTCTGCTTTACACGCATAGAGGAAGGCTACTCATTTCCATTATCTAAGAATATATTGATTCATTTTGGCAATGGAAAGGAAGTCAGACTGAAATTTAGAGCTGTTTGTGGACATGACTCTTACTCATCCCATGTTTACTGGCAGGCATTAGGCTTCTTTATGAAATATTTAATTTCCTACTGGGCATCACATCTCTAAAAAAGGAGCAAGCCTTATTTTTTTTCCCATTATAGCGCATTCACTTTTTGGAGCCTGTCGGAGGGCAGACCAGGGATCAGCCTGGTAAAAGTAATCAGGGTAGATTTGTTTTTGTTTTTTTTCTACTTATGGATATTGTCTTTTTTTTTAAAAAAGTTTAATTTCTTTTTTTTCCTTATCTTTTCTGAGTAACAGTGGTTATACACCGACTGTCCCCTGCAGCTTACAGTCCAAAAGTAGGGAAGATTTTCATGGCAGGAACCAATTCAAAGGTTTCGTGTTTATCACGCAACAATGTCTCAAACCGCTCATGACATTTTGTGGAGGGCTCTCCATGTTTTACCAGTGTTTGGGAAATTTGCTGAGTGATTCCTCAATGTTGGGCATGAAGGGGTCCAAGAGGAGTCACATTTCTTTCCCCTAAAACTGGATTAAAGAGACTGTATCCAAAGTGTGCCCTTCTTCAACATTTCATTGTTGTCTCTTGAAATGACCCAATTACAACATGTAACTCCAGAAAAGTATGGCTACCTTTTAAAATGGTAACTCGTTGAGAAGCTTTTTTTGTTTTTTTACTCATTCCATGAATTGGATTTCTTCTAACTTGCAATGAAAAACTATAATAGTCACACTTATTTTCATGTGGGCTCAGAAGCCCAAAAATGCGTGTATTGTATTTTTTATCCAAAAACAAGTCTCTGATTGAATGAAAATAGCTCAATTACTGCAACAAACGGCTAAAAAGGCCAATCCTCTGTCTATAATCAATCAGTTAATTAATGTGGTGTAATGAGAGATTAAGTTAATTAGTTATTAGTGATCCTGACAGCTCCTGAATGCACCTCCAGCTGTGTGCAGAGAACAAACTAACCATCCACAGTCTCTTTTAATGCCCTTTCTCCTCTTCTCCACCATTACCTCATCCCTTTATATGCTCTCCATCCTACCGCATCCCCCCCCTGTCCTTGCACCTCCTCCCGGTGACGCTGAAGCCGGAGGAGGATGAGGAGGAGGCAGTGACAGCTGCTCTGCCCCTGACAGCAAGAGCCCTTCCGTCTTCCTCCTCCTTGACTCGATCGGGGATTTTGTTTTGTTTCGTTTCGTTTTTCTAATAATAATGTCGGATGCTAAGGTGGATGACAAAGTCTAACTCGTCATCGGGCATGAATTGGAAACGGAAGGCAACACCGGAAGCGATGGAGACATCGGCTTGATCGATTGAGATTTGAACGTCTTGGGGGGGGGGGGGGGGGAGCCCCCCCGTTAGTCGACGACGCGAAGGAATAATTTTTCTGGGACGCGGGGCGCAGCCATGAGGTGATCGTTCCGGTGAATCGGAGGGTTGGGGGTGGCGGGGGCGGCTCGTATTCCGGGATGAGGCAGGAGCGGCTGGCCTCCGCCGGCAGGAGGCCGAGGGCGAGCCTCAGGCAGCGGGCGCAGGGCTCGGGAGGGGTCGGCAACATCATCAGCAACGTCCTGAAGAAGCGCAACGGGATCTCCAGGAGCGCCCCCCGGCTGCTCTGCACCCTGGAGCCAGGTGGTCCACCGACAGGGGAAAAAAAAACTCATCTCAGCAACATCACTCTGAAAACAGACTTAGATTAATACGATCGTTTGCAGTATCCTAGTTACCTGACTTTGCCTTTAAATTCATATTTCCTCAAACTGCTTTGCTCTTATAACTGCTATTTTCCTTATTATGTATGTATGCTGTTTATAAACTCTCACATAATTGTGGCCAGGCCATTTAAGGATTTGATTGCTTTATTCCTTTACTTTACCAGGCCTGCTGCAATGTATAGTAAACCAAATGTTCCCCATTTAAAGAAAAAAGGGAGTTCTTGATCAGCATCTATCAGCTTTGTATTCCCCAAAACCTCCTGATACTTTATAAAGCGATGCTTATTCATTTTGTACCACGCACAGTTCAGTGGGAACGTCATTTTTTGTGGAGCTCTGTCTGTGCAGCCTAAATTTTAAACTGAGGAAGCTTCCCTTATTTGCGTTTCTGCTCCGGAGAACTGGGATAAAAAAAAAACCTGCTTTCTGGACACGCACCGTCGTTGCCAGTCCAAACCAAACCCACGTTTCTAGTCGGCTGCGTGGGGACTAATCCGTAACGGGGAAGTAGGAGGGTTTGTGGAGTTTTAATCCTCCCCCGAGAGGAAGCAGCGCAGCGGAACGGCGCGCTGGCCCCGAATGGCGCAGCAGGCAGGGGCTGGGAGGGAGCACCAAGGTGGGACCCATTCTTACTTTTGGGGTTTTGATGGAGAAAGAAAAAAAATGCTGCTTTGAGAGGGATCGTTACCCGTAAAGGACCAGTTGTCTTCCGGAGTCTGAGCTGGACGCAGAGACTAGAAGAGAAATGGCCGCTCCCTCAGACCTTCCCTCTTAACTTCAGATCAAAATTTAATTTCCGCTCGGATGACGGAGAGGTTTATTTTTTTGCGGGATTTCAATGTTCTTAAGAGTAGTTTAACCCGGGAGGTTGTGTAGAACGGATTTTTTTCATATAAACACGATGTCCAGCCGTTGGAGCGGATATTTTAAACGCGGATTCAGCACTACAAGGAAATGGACAGCGCCTTATCCCGGCGCTTCAAACCTGCTCACCTGCAAAGAGCAGATGTGCCAAGCCAAGCTTTAGAGTCTGTGCTTGTAGTTTTAAGGTGCTAAATGTTGTAATATAACTGACTGAAACACCCACAAAGCAGATGCAATGCTCTCAGATAATCCTGAAGCTGGAATTCTACGTTGCTTTGGACATATTTACATTTAGGGGCTATGTCATTAGATTGTTTTAGGTTAGAAATCCATTGTTATTTGGAAAGTTGACACATTTTAACAAGATTGTTTCTCTGTCAAGTGTATTAAATCTTTTAGCAGCAAAGTTAGAAACTGCGTCGTCCCTGAACGCAACTCTGATGAGGCCTCTGTTTGTTTTCTAAGGTGTGGACACAAGGCTGAAGTTTACCATTGAGCCCTCGCTGGGAAAGAATGGCTTCCAGCAGGTGAGTGCATCGTTAGTTTTAGTTTGGTTTCCCTTCAGAATCCTGAGAGCACCGTCGTCGCTGTGTGTCAGTTAGCTGTTGTAGTTGTGCAGTACGTTTTCAGGAGGACGTTAACTGACATTACACTGGCTGGTTCAGCACCAAAGCACTTTTCTGCCCAAGTTTTAGCTCTTCTGTTTATTTCCCTGTGTTGCTCCTCTCTTAATGCCTAAAGCGGCTTCCACCCCCATTCCTCCCTATTTATTTGCTTTTAAAGAGATTTAAAAAAAGAAAGAAATACAGTGATTTGGCTAAACATCACAACCATTTTCTTCTCGAAATTCCAAAAGATTACAGTTTCACTCACTCTGAAATGTTTAAGTTTTTAGACCAATGTGTTTTGGCTGTTCTTTTGGCCCTTATCCTCACACTCCCGACCACAAATGTTTAAAAGCTATGAAACATTTTAGTGCAGACATTGAGGGGCTTAAACTCCAGTTAAAGGTATAATCTGTTATTGTCTTGAAGACAGAGCTAGGGTAACATTTCCAGATCAACTTGTCGTCCAGGGGAATTCACAGCTAGTCTTTGGCTAGTCACTTTCTCTATCAGTTCATTATCCAGGCTGTTGTGGGATCTAGCTTTATGTTCTTGAGTTTCTTGTTTAAAATAACAGTGCAGGATTGGATTAAAAGCACTGAAGGAAAGAAAAACAGCATTAATGCTCAGAGTTCTGTCTGTTTAAATTGTTTTTCCATGTTTCTGTTAAAAGTAACATACATTTTTCTGTAAACATTGGAACTATTCCATTTTAATGCTTCTGAAGATTTTAAGTTAAACTGTGTGTTTAAAACCAAAAGGTTTTTAAAGTTTCAATGGGTATGAACTGCATGATGAAAAAAAACAAGTCCCTGCAGGTCACCATGGTTTAAATGTAAGAACTGGTTGGGTCATTTATCGGATCATTATTGGGTAAACTTAGTATTTATTGGTGATGAGGACAACAACTAAAATCTGTCATTCTTTTGTTTAGTGGTATGATGCCCTCAAAGCTGTTGCAAGGCTTCCCACTGGAATCCCAAAGGAATGGAGAAAAAGGGTATGCAAAATTTGTCCTTGTTGCTGTCTTGTGATTTATGTCCGCTGTGTCTCGCTCTACAGTTAATGAGCACAAAGAGCCCAACTGCTCTATTACACGAAAAACAAAGTTTTCCTTGTTGATGTCATCCATCTTATGTTCCTGAGGGAAACGATACACAGAATCGCTTCGTCAACAGTTCTTCATTCATCTTCAATTAAACGTTTCTCGTGAGACCCGAAAGTGAGAATATGGAGGTGACTGCTTTCAACTTCTGAGCAGGAGATGAACAACGTGTTCACAACCAGGCCTTTAGTTGAGTTTGGTTCGCGTTTTAGCTGTTCTGTCTGCTGTTTGGATAGGTCTGTTTTCCTGAATCTGCTCCTGTGTCTTGTCCTGCCTTCACCTCCTGCACCCATTACACTTTTAGCTTCTACCCGAACCAGGGTTTGGATTCTGTCCTACTTTCATCTTTACCCCTTCTATTAGTACCCACTCCCTGAATCAGGGTTTGCATCCCCACCTGATTTTACTGGTGGAGATGGTGTGCTGCTGGGGAGGCTTTTGACTTTGACTTTTCGTGGTTGTGATGACGGCTGGCTTTAGGGGAGTGATTCTGAGATGCTAGTGATCACCGTCTAGCCTCCTGGAGGGGTCTTGGGCCAAACTAGACGAAAAACTAACAAAAGGAGGTTCCCACTTTATGATCCCGATGACATGTCGGTCAGGCCGTCTCACTGGTCAACATAGGGACTATAGTTTATTCAACAAGTATGGTCCATTTGTTTCTAGCACAAGTTGTGTTTTTAATTTGAACTTGCTCTCGACTTAAGAGCCATGAGCAGCAGGTCTGTTCCAGAACTGCTAAAAAGAAAAAGAAAACAACAACCTGAGAATGTATGAGAGGGAGTTGGAGTTATATAGTTTGTTTAGATCGCTCCTTAACCGAAAACCCGGACCATCAATGTTGTGTGGATGTTTGTGAATCTGCAGCTGTCGTCTTTATTTTTTTCCAGGTTTGGCTGACGCTAGCAGACCAGTACCTGCACAGCATCTCTATCGACTGGGATAAAACTCTCCGTTTTGCCTTTAATGAGCGCAGCAACCCAGACGACGACTCTCTTGGCATCCAAATCGTCAAGGTAACCGGATTCTGTTTTTGTGCTGGGGGGATGGGAGATTGGGCAAATGCCGGTTAAGGTGAATACTTCAGCCTTTGTGTATCCTCAGCCAGTACACTGCTGGCCCAGCTTGGCTCAGACTTTTAATCAATATCAACAGAACCACTGGATTGCCTTTTTAAGTGTTCTATAGATAGTGTTTGGAGTTATAAAAACTCTTCAGCTGTAAAGAAATAGATGTGTTGTTTTACACTCTCTTACAGTTCCAGATTAATTCTGCAATTCAAGATCAGAAAATACTAACACCAATTTAATTAAAACATTAAAACAACTCAATGTAAGTCAAACTTTCATAGATTACCTTTCACAACAATGTCTTGTAGAGAAAAAAAAATCAACATTAAATAATTGACCAACCCTAACAATATTAAAAACTTTATTGGTGCAAAGTTAAACCGTTTAAGTAGGTAACTATTGGCTTTCCAATGCCTAAAATGTAGCCCGCTACCCCAAAAAAGACGGAAGAATGGCAACAATGCAACGATTTTCACGTAAAGTAAAACAGCCAGCAGATTGAAAGTCAGTAGTACTGATACTTAAGGCAATAAACTGTTACCGTGGTCAGGCTCCACAAGTAAACAAACAAAAAAAACTTAGAGGACAAGCTATTACCAAACAGAAGAGGTTTAGTACACTTCCAAATCTGTTTGTCTTCAGACAATGGGCGCTAACTAAACAGAAACAAATTCAAGCAAACAGAAGCAAAAGATGGTAACTGACTTCACATCAAACGTGGGACACTGTTCTGGAAACACTGTAGCACTCTGATTATTTAGGATGTCTCTTGCCAAGCTACAAATATTCTAACTGAGTACTGGTTTGTTGTAATGTGTGTATGGATAATTAGAAGATTGTTTTTTAAAGTGTGTTGTTGCTATCAGCTACTTTGAAGTGATCTCTTAAGACGAGAAATAATGCAGTGCAACCACTAATCATTGGGTCCGTGTAACTCAACCATCTGAAATCCATTTGATCTCACTTTAAAAGATGTTTCACCAATGTCCACAAATGTATCTAAAACACAAACAAGTGTACACAATATTCAGAAGCTTTTGATAGGCAATTCCTCCTTTTAAAAAGAAAACAAACTATCCTTGGCCAGTCCTGTGAATTACCTACAAGAAGCTCTTTTAACGCTTTAAGGTCAAGGATGTTTGCTAACAGGCATCAGAACAGGATGACTGCGTCATGGAAACACTGCGTGACTCAGTGGAGTATTTCCTCCTCTTCGGTGCAAAGTCCACTCCGCTTCTTCTCTCTGTTTTTCTTATCTCTCAAGCTCAAACTTGCGATAAAATAATCCGCCCCCTCTCGTGTCCGTAGGACCTGCACCGAACAGGCTGCAGCTCTTACTGTGGCCAGGAGGGGGAGCAAGACAGGGTGGTGCTGAAGAGAGTGCTGCTGGCATACGCCCGCTGGAATAAAGCTGTGGGTTACTGCCAGGGGTTCAACGTGCTGGCTGCCCTGATATTGGAGGTCACAGAAGGGAATGAGAGTGATGCACTTAAGGTACGCGCGCAGAGTAACCAAATAAACTGTCGATTAAACAGATTTGTCCATTTCTTTCAATGGGGGATAAAGAAGCAAAATAAGCCGTCGGTCTTTTTCCTTACAGGTGATGATCTATCTGATTGACAAAGTGCTGCCAGACAGTTATTTTGCCAATAACCTGCGTGCATTGTCAGGTAAACACACACACACACACACCAAAAAAACATAATTTAATCTAATTTGATGCATTTTAAGCTAGCCAAACGGTAAGTTAAAGAAACCGCAGTGCAAAGAGGTCATACTATAGAATATCTGTACTTTTTAGGATATGGATGTCATCTAAAAACTGACCGATTTGATTATTTTAATGTGGATCTTTCCAAAGGTGAGAGTTAATAATAGTTGTAAAAAATAAAAAAAAATTAAGGAGGAGTTAGGAGATGAAAGTGTTGACAGAGGGGATTCTGGCCTTCATGTGTGTCCACTGTGGATTGGAATTCCCGTTTTGTAATGTTGAATGTCATCCCCTGTGCCAGTGGACATGGCTGTCTTCAGAGACCTGCTGCGCATAAAGCTGCCCAGACTGTCGCAGCACCTCCACCACCTTCAGAAAGCAGCCAATCGAGAAGCTGGAGGTACATTTAACTGTCAGCACCCATTTGTATGCTGGGTTTATGTATATGACAGAAGTTTCTGTATCACAGCATGGTAATGGCTGTCATTGTCTTATTTGCTCAGTATGTGTAATATCTACTAATCCTAGCCCTATAATTAGTTTGGGGATTTATGTTGGACTAGCCTGGTTAATAACAAAAGAATGTTGTTTGTTTCTCTGTTCAGGCAGCTATGAACCTCCGCTTACCAACGTTTTCACTATGCAGTGGTTTTTGACCATGTTTGCCACCTGCCTTCCGGGGCCCACCGTCCTGAAGATCTGGGACTCAGTTTTCTTTGAAGGCTCAGAGATGCTGTTTCGGGTCGCTCTTGCCATCTGGGAGAGATTGGGAGAGTATGTTATAACGGCTTTAACTCCTATTAGTAAAGAGAAATGTGAAGAACTGTGTTTGGTTAAAAGACAGGATGCGATTAATCTGATCACATTATCTGGAATTGTTCTTGAACTAAAAAGGTCTGTTTGCTGGCCTCTATCTAGGAGGATTGAGTATTGCCAGACAGCAGATGACTTTTACAGCACGATGGGTTTCCTCACTCAGGAGATGCTGGAGAACAACCTCCTCGATCCTACTGAACTCATGCAGGTGCCGGACAGTAGGGCACACATTCAGTCCATAACAACCCAGTTAAAGATAAGCTCTCTCAGCCTTCCTCCTCTCTGTTTGATTAGGAGGTGTACTCCATGGCGGTGTTTCCCTTCCCCCAGCTGGCTGAGCTGAGAGAGAAATACACATACAACATCACTCCATTCCCTACCTCAGTGAAGTCCAATGGAAGGTTTGTCCCCTTAAAGATTGCCTTTTCTGTGTTTGTATGTGTGTTATTACACTTGCTTTTGTACAGATTGCAATTTTCATCCTCCATGCACTACTTGGAGGTATAAAACTGCAAAATCCAGGCCGGTGGGTGCATATGCTATTATCAGGGCTGTTGATGATCATTTACACCTTATTTCAGCGGTGGTCTGGGCAGCTGGGCGAGTGACGACGATGCCGAAATGGACGATGAAGACTCTGTGGTGACGGCACTGGGTTGCCTGGGGCCTCTGGGCGGCCTACTGGCTCCCGAGCTGCAGAGATACCAGAAACATCTCAAAGGTCAGCACACACACACACACACACACACACACACACACACACACACACACAC
>JABUIW010044429.1:2597859-2621062 GCA_013363375.1 Menidia beryllina | reverse complement strand
ACACACACACACACACACACACACACACACACACACACACACACACAGACACAGGATTTAAGCAGTAAACCACAAAGAGTGTGCAGTCAGTAGCCCAGTCGCTGGGGAGTATCTGCTGCCCCAAATCCCCGTGTTCTGCCCTAAATTCGGGTCCAAGTACAAACAGTCTCTGATCTGGCTCCTCCAGACAAATCCCAGCTTCCTCCTCCTTCAGGGACTCACGCGAATAGGAGAAAGCTGCTCTCCTCACAGCCTCAGGGATTTAGTTTAAAAGCACAGGCTCTGATCTGAAGAGACATTTAGCACAATATGGAAAAAAAGGATATAGCAAATCTCAGCGCAACTGACTTGGCCCGATTGTGAACAAAATAGGAATCTGTAGGCGCATAATTTTTGGTAATTCATAGAAGTGACGGATGGCATCAAGCAGTTGTGTTCAATTTGGTCTCTGCAGCATGATGGATGACCCATTATGATGCAGTAATTTCAGCTGCATTTTATCTGCATGTCGATATGGACTTCTTTTTCTGTGCTTTTGGGTCTAAAAACAATGCCACTCATATAAAAAGAGTATGCACGACTTACTATAAATGTAGATCACCTTAGATGAAGTTATCTTCTTTAGACCTCAATCAAGACTTTTTGCCTTGCTGTCATTAAATGACCTAAATAGTTTGCCAATCTTGATCAAACCAAAAGTGAGGAAGGAAACGACTGAAAAAGGAGCTTTTATTTGACCTAAAGAAGCTCGTCACATTTTGTGAGTGCGGCTTTAACGACTTGAACCTCTTAGTTTCCTCTGTTTAATCTCTTTGCCATAAAACGCACTGTTGGAAACCAATCAAAATGAGAAAGCGGTTGAATAAATATCAGGATTTTAAGGGTTTGTATTCCTCCATCTAGACCAGAGAGCAGATCAGGGGAACATGGCGGAGCTAAGCCCAGGCGCAGTGGGCACTGGAACGGGCGGAGGAGGAGTCGCCAAGGCAGAGCATCAGGCGGCCATCAACAGCATGATGATGGAGAGAATGAGCACTGACATCTACGCACTGAAGAAGCAATACACGCGCATCAAGAGGCGGCAGCAGCAACAGGCTATGCAGCTGTACATACGCACAGGTGGGAGGCTCATTTACAAGCTCGGCTATCGTACAGTTTTTCTTCATCCTTACAAAAGTCGGTGAGCTACTCTGAGGCGAAATCTTTGGCTTATTCATAAGAGCTAACGAAAGAAAACTCAACGCAAACGGAAACGCTTCTAAATCCAGATGTTTGACGGTGCTGTGTGACTCATAGGACCAGGACCTGAAGTGGCCACAAGTCCAGGGGTTCTTCAGGAGGGTCCCAACACACAGAACTACCTCGCAGACGGTATTAGTGTCAAACCTAAAGGCTACCTAGTGCTCTGGGGCTTTTCAAGGGTCTTTTGTGATCAGATGGCGTTGGAGGTGTCTTTAATTGGTTCGCAAAGCAGATCTGTCAAATAGATGGACGCATTTCTCAAATTGAAATGACATTCATTTACAAGGCAAAAAAAAGGGCTTATTTTCTGCAATTTTTGTAAAACAAAATTATCTGCAGTGACAGAAGTTTCCAAATGTGTTTAATTAAGCAAATTGCTCATTTTCTTCCTCTGGTGATAACGTTTCCTGCTGTTACTAACCGATGATTTTGGACTCTAAATCTGGATCAGCTCCCCTCCAATCTCTCGCAGCGATATGATCCGCATGGCTTGTGTAACGGTATTACAGTGAGGTTTGATGTTTTCCTTGCTTCTCTGCCAACATCTGTGCAAGTACTCACTCGTCTGTTTGCACACTAATCATCACACAGGCGAACACGCACAGCAAGGCACTGTAATCAGCTTTTGTTTCTGTCATAATGGTTTGCTTTGATTTAGGAAAAGGCCAAAACACAAGGATAATTTTGTTTTAATATCACTATTATGTAACGTGACCTTGCACTGCGGTTCAGTGGAGTATTATTTTAAAGAAAGAAGAAAAAAAAGAGACAAGCTCACGGCGCCCTCTGGTGTCTAACAGTGCTGATTGCTTATTTGTTATCTTTTAAGGCTACAGGCATAGTCACTGGCGGTTAACTGTTACCGGAACCAGACATCTGCTATGGGCTTCTTTTTACCTGCTCTCACGTCCACATGCTTGCCTCTCTTTTTCTCTTCAGACAAATGTCCTGCCACACGTGTCTTGGCCTCGCAGCTCAATCCTTCCAGTTCCGTGATCAACCATCTCCTCCTGGGCCGGAAGCCACGCCACAGGCCGACGTCCGCCAGCACTTGCACGCCACCAGGATTCCAGTCTTCTTTTCTGTCACACGGTCAGGGGTCCCCGTCCAGGCAGCGCTGTGGCTCGCAGCTCTCAAACAGCACCGGGTCGCCGGGCAGCTCGGGCTCGCCTTGGCGGGCTCACGTCCGGCAGCACCGGCGGAACATAGCCAGGGCTCGGGCGCAGCTCGGCTTTGAAGATTCAGAAGAAAGGGAGGATGAGGACGAGGAGGAAGAAGAATCCGTCTTTTCAGAGTCCGACAAGAGCAAGAGTACAGATAAAAGAGGAGGGGATGAGCGCAAAGAGGAGAGTGACTACTCCGGACCTCCGTCTCCTAATACCTCTGGTTCAAATTCAGTTTGTGAAGAGGCTCAAGGGGGTTCAGACGCGACTCAAGAGGCAACAGTCGAAGATGTGATGGTGCAGCTGGACTCCCTCGCCCTGGAAAATGAAACAAAGCCGGAGTCTAAACGTGCGATCCCTGTCCCTCTTCTCCCTCCACCTCCGTCTTCAAACAGACACAAAGAGTCCGAGCTCTCCGCCTCAGAGAACGGCCCCGGCTCCGATGGCCACTTTCCCGTGACTGCTCTACCTCTCCCTCACCACTCCTCTAACTCCTCCATCACTTCCTCCACTCCGACTTCCTCGCCCCCTCCACCTCCCTTTTCAGCTTCCCCCGGTCCATCGTCATCATTCTCTACTGCTGTCACATCCACCCAAACACAAACGGCTTGCCTGTCATCCTCCTCATCAGCCAGCGGCTCATCTGCTCTGGGTCATCCCGTTTCCTCCACCCTTTACAAGACGTGCTCGCCCTCCACCCCCTCGCTCTGCTCCATTTCCTCATCAAGGTCAAATATATCTTCCTCCCCGTCAGCCCCGACACTCTCCTCCATGACCTCCACTCCCAAACAGCAGATCTTCTCCCCGTTCCCTCTGGTGAAGCAGCCCAGGAAATCGGCAGCCGCCAGAAACCTCGGCCTCTACGGACCCACGTCCCGAACGCCCACAGTACACTTCCCTCAGCTCAGCCGCAACCTCAACCGCAGCAGCGCCGCAGGGACGACGGGGACAACGGGGAGGCGATGAATACTCGACCGTGCTACACGACGAGCGGGATCTACTGCTACACCACGTTGCCTGCTGCACATTGAGCAACCAAACCCCTTATCTCATTTGAAGCAGAATGGAAAGTCTATACAGGTGAAGCTCAGATGAGTGGAGAAAGGTGAGCTAGTCTCGGGGAGATTTTGGCTCAACAACCCCTTGAATTCATAAGCCATTACAGAGCAACTTTAAAGAGGTAGCCTACTATGAAGAAAAGAAAATATCTTAAATCAGCTTTACTGGTACCGTACACCTGAAGATTTTGGGATGGTCACAAGCCCTTTACAATGGCTTATACAGGCCTTAATTAACCCTGATGGAAACGTTATTGAAAATAAGGAAGTGTGATCTGAAGGCAATGCCACATTGTACAGTTTTGTGATTGAGACTGATTCACCTGCACATCTCTTCAGTAGCATAGCATTCTCCTTTGACTGAAACACAAAGATGGGACTTGGACAAATATACCTGTCTTGAATCATATTTACAATAGTCAAGAAGATAAACATATCTTTTCCTGTTGGTTTGCTCCGTTCCATTGTTTCAATGCCTAGTACTGAAGTACACACAAAACTAAACCTAGGAAGTTCTGTATAAGAATATAAACAAAACCGTATTTGCTCACAAATCTGCCAATCACAATTATGTCCCAAAGCACTTAACTTTTTTTTCCCATTCTGTATACGTCTTCTGTGTTTGACTTATTGAATATGAGGAATGTAATACCTCCAGATGTAATGTTGCAGCTTGGCCAGTGTTTGTTGAGACACTTGGAGTGTAAAATGTGGTCACTCTAAAAGTAACATGTCTTCATTATGAAAGTGGTAACAGGGATGTATGGAATCTGGAATTAAGAAATTCCAAATGTGGTGATTTATAAGGCCAAAGGAAGAAAGAAAACAACTTGGATTATATTACTAGCTGTGTTCACATAAAATAAAAATGTGTGCAGCACTATAAATGTGTCTAATTTAATGTTGGGTTATAATGACGAATAGTTCAAACACCAGAAAAGACTTGAAACACCATAATGGTTTATTTATTGAAATACAGGGAGTAGTCCCAGTTTATTTTTCAGACATGCCATGACTTGAAGGACTACAAACCTTGCTAACCACAATTAACTTTTAGGCAGTTGCACTGATTTTAGATGAAGCCAGAAGCAATGGAAGGAAAATAAGTCGAACTTTTGAGAGTTTTTGCATTAGTCAGTATATGTAGACGTTTTCAGCAGTAGCTGCTGTGACCAACACTCATTAGGATACATAATAATAATATTGAAAAGAAAAAAGTATTACCTGCATTCCAAGTGTAGATTTGCTTAAGCCAAACTACCCAGTTGAAACTGGTTTATCTCGTATTGAGACAAATACAACATATTGTACATTCACCAAACCATTTTAATAATTCCTTTAATCTTTTTGTACCAAATTCCCACAACTTTCTACAGGCCATTGTGTCATACAAAAAAAAGGGGCTGAAATTTTTGCTTTTTTTTTTCATCCATGCTTATTCTTAATACTACTTATATTTTTTAATGTAAGGTTGATTCCTTTTGTTACTCGTTTTAAAGATTTTAGAAAAGTCAAACAAATTGCTCGCGCTGAGACGCCATCTAATTTCCGGCTGCCATCTTTCTTGACACATTTTTCAAATCAACGGTCCGACCTGTGACACGAGTGTGTCCTTACAGGTAAAGCACTTATTGTATCTTTAATAATATTTTATTTTTATCCTTTCCAAACGTGGACTGGGTTGAGCCTTAAAGATGTGTGAAAATGTTTCTATTATGTAACTGGCAGTAAGTTTCGCCTGCTGACCGGATGTAACAATCTACCTTTAACAGACTTCGTCATGCTAACGGTTAGCATTATTAACCTGACACAAACAAAACTATAAGGTGGAGATACACAATTTAATTTAAAAAAAAAGAAAAGCTAGAATATGTTGGAAAAATAGATATGTTTAAATGCGGTTTGCCAACACAAAAAATGACAGGAACTGACTTTTGGGCTAAAAGTGCTGTTATTAGTGGCTACATGTAGTATAGAGAGGTATAATTAATAATGGCAATTACTTTTTACGAAAAAGTATTGTAAATGTAATCAGTCATTTAAAGACACGTTTATATTTATCCTTTTTTATTATTGGCGCTTCTTTCGTCGCATGATCTGTGATTAACGTGGTGTAATGTAATGCAGAGTTTAAATTTAAAATAAAGGCAAGGCAACTGGAATTGAAATGTAGTAAATATGATGTCTGGAGAGGAAAGATTTTGGAGCCAAAAGTGACATTTTAGTTTGAATTATTTAATGAGATTTCTCAATTTTCTATGCATGTGAAGTCTGAGTTCACAGAAGTCCAAACCACATAGTTTCACACACAAGTGCCAGTGTATACTGTGCACTACAGTATTGCGTAAAAAAAAAACTTACCTGACATACCAAGAAACTCCTGTGATAATTGAGTTTGGTATATGTTTACAGTAACATAGCATAGTAACATAGTAACACTGAAAAACCAATTTGCCAAGGATTTGATTGGAATTTGGAAGGATTTCTCAGTTAATTTAGTACAAAAACATTCTTTGAAGTGAAATGTCAAGTGGAAAAACTGAGCCTATTCTTTTGGTATCAACGCCTCCACCTCCACTTCCTTTGCACATGTGGGGAGAGATACTATCAAGTACAAAATCACAAACACCACTTAAAAAAAAACACCTACTACCATGCAGTTTATTGTTCTTGATCAACACTGAACAGAACATTAGAAGCTACTGTGTGTCTGATGCCTGCTACTTCAATAAAACTCCTGACACAATACTGATACACCTGTAAACATTAACAGAAATGACTACAGCACAGTGTGTTGACAGAATTAGTTATTTACACACAAAAAAAGTTTCACATCTTTATTTAAATTTATGTGGATTACGGATGGAACTTTATAATCTGTGAGGCACCAAAAGTTCAGAACAAGCGTTCCTAAACTAAATTAATGTAAATTAATTAAATGCATAATACCTTAAAAAAGACAATAACTTTAAATATGAAAGTGAAATGTGTTCTTAACCAAATAAAGCATCCATCCATCCGTTATATATACTGCTTATGCCTAGTAGGGTGGGGGGGTGGGGGGGGGGGGGGGGGGGTACACCTTGGAAAGGTCACTAGTCCAACTCCGGGCCCAAGTAAAGCAAAATACATTAAATGTTGTCACATTTAGAGAATGGCAGGAAAACTCCTAATCAACTTAATTTCCTACAAGTGCATTTTTTTCGGTTGTCATTCCTTAATTTTTGGTATGTTTTGGAAAAAGTAAAAACTCCCAGCACACCCTCTTAGTGGTTATCCTCGTTATGTTTGCGAGCTGAGATGAGTTTTGTGATGTTTGCAGTGTTGAACCTCAGCAGTTTGTTTCAGCTACAGTCCACCATTTCAGGCTCGTTTGAATGTCTTTTTTTTTTCTTCTTCTTTTCTTTGGTCAACGCGCTGCGATGCGAGCCATCCCGGGGTTAACAAAGGAAAAGTTTCTGAACATGGTCTGGTCCACGCTGTTGATGAGTGTGCGGTCAGCACTCGACAGCCTCGGCTTCTCGTTGATGAACTCTTTGTCAAAGTTGCTGCAGTCGCTGGGTGACGTCTGCAAAGGGGGAGACAACATAGGTTAGGGAATAGATGGTGACATACCCTGCAGAAAATTGTCTCCACAGCAATTTGCCAGCTACAAAGTGTCGTAACACACTATTTTAAATAGTTTTTATGGTTCATTGCCTGTTACGTGTAGACACAACAGGTGTTCTTCCTTTAAATTCTGTGCTTTTGAGAAAGACATTTATACTTGAATGATTCATGGATAAGCTAACTTCCTCAGATACGATATGGATGTAAAACTGGACAGCAAATAAGTAAAAAGGCAGAGAAGTTGATAGAGAAACTCAGAAAGACTGTTGCTCAAGACCACTTGAAAAGTTTAGAAGAAAATCTAGAAAGAAAACAACTAAACAGAAAATTTAACTCGAAAAGACAAACTTCAAACAGTAAAAGTATGAACTAATTGGCCAAAAAAAAGATCATGATTATTATTATCGCACTATTATAATTAACTAATTTCATTTTCCCCACTCAGCATATCAAATCCACATGACATAAATTGCAACAACAAAGAACAAAAAATAAATTCTGCTTCAAATAAATGGTGAAGTGCCATAAAATCCACCTGAGTAGTTATTTTTGGAGGTGTGAACACTTTTCGAAAGTAACTGCTATGAGACAAAGGACACATTATGTTTCCTTTCTCTATTTTGCTTCTTTGTTCTGCCAGTCTGTGCTCGGTCTTCCACTTCTTGTTACACCCTATTGGTTGTTCTCCATTTAATGTTATAAAAAAAAACAATTATGAAACTGAACTTCCTAGTTGGTCATTGAATCAGATTTCCCTAAACAAGTTGATGTAGTAAACATAAAACCTTTTTCATTTATGACATTAAGAATGATTACATTTCTAGTTTAGATCTTCCACCTAAGGCACATAATGTCCAGCATTGTTTAAACTTCCTTTAGCTTATTTGAATCTGAATTTTTGGTGTGTGTTCAGTGAACACTGACTCTTTACTCACTAGGGTTGGTCTGAAGGGTGGAGTCACCCTCCGTTGCTCCAGGGCGTTCCAGTCGGTGCTGTTGAAGAAACTGTGATGCCTGATGTTTTCCTTCACTCCCAGCCGCTCCTCGGGCTCCCTGACAAACAGCTGAGGAGCAAACATGCAGCAGTTCCGCACCGAGACGGCTTTAGCCAGGTAGGTTAAGAAAACTAAAATGATTTCTAAGGAAAATCTCAGACAGAATTTCTTAGATATGTGTTTCTAGATATGTGTGGTTTAAAGCCTATGATACTGTCAGACTAGAGGTGTTGATTCCTTTGCTACAGTTTGTTTGCGCATCTACTTGAGTTTGTTCCTCAGTATAATTATAATAGTTTTTGTTAATGTATTTTTACGTATTCTAAATAAAAAAAGCCAAAATATTTTAAAACCTTGCTGAAGTAAAGCACAAACGCATTTAAAAATAACCAGAGTAATCTTGAACTATAATACAGACAGCGTCTCACCTTAACTAGAATGTCTTTGGCAGAATTGGTGAGCCAGCCGGGATAAATCGGGTTATCCGTCCGTATGGACTGAAACAGCTCCTCTTCATCACGGCCATGAAACGGAGACTGACCAATCAGCATCTCGTACAGCAGCACTCCAAACGACCACCAGTCCACTGAGCTGTTGTACTTCTGTCCCAGCAGGATCTGCCACACCATAAGGCAAATAAGTTGTTTCCTCATTTCTGTAAAGCGACTTTGAGGGTTACAACTGCGGCCTGCTGGGTTTGAGTGGACCTTCTGGACCAACAGATCTCAACAGGCATTTAACTCACAGGCATAGAGCGGGCCTATCATATCCCGTGTCCTCACCTCAGGGGCGATGTAGTCAGGCGTTCCACAGAAGGTAGATGTCCGCAGGTCACCCAGCATGTTCTCCTTACACATTCCAAAGTCTGCTATCTTTATGTGACCCTCTGAATCCAGCAGCACATTGTCCAGCTTTAGGTCTCTGTAGAGGAGCAGAAGGAGGGGACATGAAAAGACATAGTCTGGCTTATGAAGGCCACATCACAGACTCCACCTTTGTTTGTTGCTATCATGGATCGCCTACCTGTAAATAATTCCTCTGGAGTGCAGGAACTGGAGCCCACAGATGATCTCAGCTGCATAGAAGCTGCAGGAAGATAAAAAAAGGCCTGTTTTTTTACTCCAGTAGGTCCTTAAATACTCTCTTTTGTGAGGATGTGGCAGGTACATGATACAGGTGTTTATAATACACAATCAAAATACCATTTGTTTTGCTGCATGTCGGCAAAACATACGCATGCCTTCAATCAGCATTAGTCGAAAAGTAGTATTTGTCACATCTTTACTCACGTGGCTCGGTATAAATCGAACTTGTGGCAGTTTTGGATGTGAAACATGAGGTCTCCTCCATTCAGGTACTCCATTACAAAGAACAGGTTTTCCTGCACATGGAAACACAGGGAGATGTGTGCGCTTGTTCTCCGTCTCAGAACGCATTGCATTCATCGAGGTTCGTCTGCCCTCACCTTGGTCTGGAACGTGCAGTAAAGGTGCGTGAGGAAAGGATTCTCCCAGGCCAAAGACAGAACCCGTCTCTCCACCATGGTGCACTCCACGTCGTCGTCCATCAGGACCACGTCCTTCTTCAAGGCCTTTACTGCGAAAAACTGCCCACTCTTTTTCAGCTCGGCCAGAAACACCTGGAGTCACAGGGGAGGGGGACGTTTTGTTCCATCACTGTGTTTCAAACTGGGACCTTTTCAAATGATGTCACCACCAGCAATGAGGGGGTTTCTGAGGAAACCTGCCACTGAAACAAGCCTGACCACAAGCTCTAGTGTAATGTGAGAGGACTAACCACTGTCTTTGAGAAACCTAAAGGAAACGGTTTTTCACTTCAGATGGTCAAAACCAGTAACGCAGCAGTTATTGAACATATGTTTAAATATTTATGCTCAATTTGAAATGAACATAAGGTGCTAAATGTTATTTTTTTCAGCATAGGGAGATCTTTGCTCGGTTCTGTTTGCTGCGGTTACACAGAGACCCCGCTGCAGCACCTTTCCAAAGCTTCCTTTTCCCAGCATCTTGTGTAGGGTGAAGTCATCAATGGCGAATTTAGATTGATGGTCCTTCCTCGGAACGGCGTACAGAGGCTCTTCTGGAAGCGCCTCAGTGTCTGACCTGCTGACATCTGCCGGCCCCTCCCAGGAAACACCCTGTAAATCTGCAATGAAGGAGGGAAAATGACAGATTGATCAAAGCCTGAATAAACTTTAAAAAAAAAAAAAAGAACCAATGATTAATTTGAATGAAAGTGTACCTTTGTTTGCAGGCAACGCTGTGGCAGGTAAACCAGTCACTAACCCGGACGGAGCTCGGACCACGCCAGGCTGGCCAATGCCGACTGGACCTTCTCGACCAATAATATCGGACTCTTTGGGGCTTTTCGCCTTAAGAAGAAAGGTAGGACATGCTTTATACTGATGAAGCTATTTATTCCTCAAGATGAAAGAGCCCAAAAGTTATTTTAATAATAGACAAATGAAAAATTTGGTGATTAGAGTGAGTTTTTTTTAAGAGGTGTTTTTCTGACCTGTTGCTTGCTCCCAATGACGGCCAGAGCTTCGGCCATTAGCTTTTGGTTGACACCACAGAGGTTGGCTACTTTCTTCTGGCATTTATGATGGACATTCATGCCACATTCTAAAAAAAAAAACATGAAAATAATTTATAAGGCATTTGATAGATGTGGAAAAAAACAAGACTAATTCATACAGTTTAATGAGCTTCTTTCCATGAGGGAGGCGAGTTCATTCATCAAATTAATGAGGGATTAGTTTCGGGTTTAGGAAAACAGATTATTTGCTGCCTGGATACATTTAATTTTGAGTTAATGGAATGGTGTCCAGATATACAAATGCAGGATAAATACCATTCTTTGGTTTAAGGGTTTATTTCCATCGGAAAGGACTGATTTTTTTTTTTTTCCCTGGGTCGCTGCACAGCAGCTGACGTTCCCAGACTGACTTAGAGGAAATACAAGTCATTTCACATGTAACCCTATTCTCAGCACCTGCCACAACAGCTGTTTACACACAATCAACCAACACATGCCTAGAAATCAGAGCATTTCCCATCGTAGCTGATGGTAAATGTTCACATATTTGCCTCAGTGTCAGATGTTTTAAGGGATGTGAATTAAATTATTACCGCTCTGTGGTGGAGATAACGTTTTTGTTTAGAATGTATCTGAATCAGGGATGAAACGTTGTTGATGGGCTTGGAATGTAAGCCTCTTATGTTAGGAAAGCATTTCAAAAGCCTATGGTGTGTGCATATTCATGCAGAGAACTCTTACACTGTAGAGGGGGGACCTCTGCAGCACCTACGGATATGTGGCACTTATTCATTAAAAGAAAAAAAGCCCCATTTTGTAGCATTCTCTGGCAAATTTCTGAGTTTAATAACCTCTATTTTGAGAGCCTGCCTAAATATTAATGGTGTTGTTTTAAGCCACTGTTAACTGATGCTCAAATTAGTATCTGAATGCTTCATTTTTGTTTTTTTCTGTCAAATACACATGCAATTTTCTAGAAAACTCTAATCCAGCCGTACTTGTCAGCCCCTCAAACTGTACTCGTATCAACATTAAGCCACATCAAAATGACTCAAAAATGGAGAGCCGGATTATCAGACACCAGGATTGGGCTTGCAAACGATCTTATAACTGGTGGCACAGCTTAAAGCTTTAGCTTTAAAATCTCAAACCCTCAGAAATGAAAGAAAGCGCGCTTTGGTTTTCAGAAATTTTCACAAGACAATATGATTAAAAACCCCGCCTCTCACCCTCACATTTGAGCCCCTGCTTGGCGAGCCCCCATAGCAGCGTCCCACAGTGTTGGCAGAAAGTGGGGCTTTTGTAGTTGTAGACCTTAAACCTGTGGGGCATGTCGATTTTGAAGCGCTCCTTATGGATCTGCAATAAAACACACACTTTGTTACAAGTGTACTCCTCTTTCTGAAAGCTGGTGGACACTGTGAAAATAAAAAAAGGATCTGCTGTATCTGTATCTGTATCTGTATACGGTGACTGTTTCATTAACTAACACTCTAGACATAAGCTTCCATGTTTGCTTCATCCTTGGATTTTATCTGTAAATGGGTGGCTCACCATTGTTTCTTTGCTGTTCACTGCTGAACCAGTACACTTAGCGATGACTTTGTCAATACATTTTTTGTGAATGGCCGCGTTGCACTCTAAAACACAGAGGGGAAAGAAAATTAGGCGTCATTCAGAAGCACTGTCCAGCCTGTCAGCGGAAAATAAACTGACACTCACGTCTGCATTGGTAGCCCTGCTTGTTGAGGCCCCTGCATGGGAGAAAAAAAACTCAAATGACTCATGTAAGCCTATAAAATTACTAATCTGGCAATTTTTTACTTCAGAGTCGCTCGCGCACCAGACAAACTCTTTGCAGACTGAGCAGAACGTTGGTTGAGGGAAAAAGGTTGCGCTGAATTCGTGACATTTGACGACATGAACTTTGGCCTGTTTGATGGCTCCACGTCGCTGATGGAGCGTGAATAGTCCCTCGCTCTCACGCTCGGCATCCTGGTTGGGCTCTGTCTGACCAGCGGCATCTGTGAGCATTAAAAGACAAGCTCTGAGAAGAGGCGCCGCATAGCCGCTGCTTAAGAGGACGGCTGTAGTTTCCATTTCACACCTTCTGCAGACTAGAGAGGTGCTTCCTACCAGCACAAGGTTAATTTTTGAATGAGTAATTTTTTTCTTCTGCTCAATATCAACTTTGGTGTGTAACATCAAAAACCTGAGAGTATGGCTCCACCAAACTAACCCTTCATAATGCGGTGTAACACCACAAGTAAATAACGGTGAGAACGCACAATAAACTAAAATAATTCATTGAATAGCACTGCTAGATGTCACTGCTTCTTACAAACTGGACTTTTAAGTCACAGTGGTGTTTAATCTTAGCTGAAGGTTGCTGACTAAAGATACTGTAACCCACCTTATCATCAGACACATGACCTCACATCACTGAAAACACAGGCTGTCAACACAGTTTTCTGCATTGTCAGCATTTTCCATTTTCTTATCCTATCATATATTTAAGTGTTGCTGAATAAGATATTACTTAATTTTCACACCCACGCTTTTCTAAAACTGGAACATGTAGCTGTTGACCACTGCCCTGGAAGCACACGATGGAATGAAACTGTTAATGCAATGTCAGCAAATCTTACTCAATTTCTCACTTGTCTGGCTGTGGCTAAGTGAACCCCTCCTACTTCTGGTTTTCCTTTAAGGTAACCAGACCCGACATGGTATAAATCTACCATTCAAATAAGTGTAGGATTTTTTTTTTTTATACCAAAAAACTGTAGTCCTCAATAGTTATTGTCTCTTTTAAAAAAAACTTGTGTGTTTCTGTCATCAGGTACCAGATCTTTAGAAATATTTCTTTAAAAAGTCACTGCTTAAAGGGAAATCCTGAGATACGCTTGTGATTTGGGTTTCTGACCCAGAACCTCACAGACGGCAACGCATCAGAAGGCTGTGGAAAAAATGACGAATATTTCCTGAACGTAACTCATCGCTGAGTCGAGCTCGGCATTCACAGACAGATGTTGGGCTGATGCTAATCCTTTCCCCTCTGACATAGGAAACAAATCATCACGTACCCCAAGCTGTTGAAGTACTGCTTTCCAACATCTGCTCAAGTGGTTTTGTCTGCTTAATATCCTTTAACTCGTCTTTTAGAGCACAGCTAGAACACACTTTGCACTGTACCTGTTTTCATGCAAGAGGAAGTCGTGTGTGTTCACGTCACGGCATGCCTGTCAGATTGCCACCTGCTGCTCTGAGCAGTGATTTCCTATTTGTTGGTTTTATATATAGAAACATGACATGGCTTCTTCCCTTTTAGTCCTCTGACTTCACACGGCGATAATGTCAGGAAAGCACCGGTGAAAAGACAAAGCGCTCAAATAACCATTTGCTGTCCCTCAAAGCAGCCAAACTTGTATTTATAGAGTGACAAATTGCACTGAGGACAGGACAATTAGGGCAGATTTAGACATCCACAAATGGCACAGGCCTTTACAATCCAAAGGGAAGTTTAATACCAGTCACTATATCTAACCAGCATTTGACCCTTTAAAAAGACTATATTATGTAATTATCCAATAAAGCTGGACCAACTCACCACTTTTCTCCAGGTAGTACCTGGCCTCCATCAGCATGCGACCCTGGGGTTTCAGCTCTAGCTGAAGGTAGAAGCGAAAAGACGGAAAATGAGAAATAAAATAAAAAACAAAACAAAGGAAATTCATGAGAAAAAGAATATGGCTGAAAGGGGATGATGTGTGGGGTGATGATGGCGCATGCATTTCGAGGTGTTTGGGTGCTCCGAGAAAGGCGCGAACTAACCACACGTAGACGGTTCAGAGCCATCGTTTGAATTTGGTCATCTGTCTGCTTTGTGCGTTTGATCTCTCAGTTTGGTATGACACTGTTGTTATGACACGGCTCTTATCAAACAAAGAGTCTACTTCTGAGGAAGGGCTCTGTGTTTCAGCCCGATCAAAGACAACGCAGCCAGAAGTGGGTGAATGCTGTGAAATGATACTTTGTGAAAGGTTGATCATTTATGGTTTCCAAATGATCTGGCTGCTACTTGTTGTAGCATTTTAGGGTTCTTTCCAGGGGCTTTTCTCATTTTGTGTTTCTTTTTTTTCTTTTCAACTGCTTTAGAAACAGATGATGGTTTTGAGGTCGTCAACAGCGAGAAAAGCTTAAGCAAGAGCAGGCTTATATTGATTAACAGCTTTAATATTTTGTTTTTTATTTAACCAACTGTTACATAATAGCCCAATATTGGTAAAACGACTCGCTCTTTTCTAACTTGATCAATACGATTAAATATCTCTATCAAAAACATGGAAAAATGTTAAATATTGACACAGCTCTGTTTGTTTGATATGTTTATAATTATCTCCAAATGTCCTGTTATCACAAGCTCTCTACCACCGGTAACTAGGAGATGTACCTGGACAAGAGCCATCATTAATGTTATTACCCAACAGCTGTTCACAAAGAAACATTTTGTTCGGTGCAGAGCAAATAATGATGCCAACTACTAAAAGTGGTAACCTACTTTTAGTTCTATATTATTTTCAATAACTGAAAGGGGGGATTACCCCGCAGTGAGTCTGCCCATCTGGATTTGACCAAAATAGCAGCACAGCAGCTCTTTCTATAACACACACACACACACACACACACACACACACACACACACACACACACCTACACACTTCCCCTGCCGCACCCACCCAAATCTCCAGCTTGCCATTCTCCTTCTTGCAGCGTGTCGCTAGCGAGTCCAGAGCCACCGTGGCCTCAGATTTGAGCTCCGCTGTCCGGTCCTTGACCATCACATGCATGATGCGCCCCCGGTGGACATGGGCATCAAAGGTGGTGCTCCATGGTGGGTACATGGTGGGCTTCTTCTGCTTGTACACTTGACCCTTCTCTAGTAAGAAAAATGAGAATAGAAAATGTTCCTCCTTATTGGCGAGGCTCAGCTTGGCTGCCTTCTCGTCAACAGAGAGGACGTAAGATTTCAAAGTAAACTTGTTCTTTCAGTGTCACTTCAGAGAATTTGGTGTAACCGTGTTCACAGGCTTCCTCTAAAGGGCAAAGAGTGACAACATCCTGAAATGCATCGCTAGGGCATTTTAGTTTCCATTTGTCTGAACAGGCCTTTAAAGAATAAGCTTGGCTTTGAAAGCAAGAATAAGACATTATTGTTCGGTATTTGTTTTGTATTTGATTCAAGACAAAACCCAAAATGTAACCAAACTGATATTTTTGTGCAGGACAACTAACCACACAAAAGCCTCTGATGTGTGTGAGAGGAAATTCCATTGGGCAGGTTGGCCTGAAAAGTGCTGTGTGAATGTGGCTTTTTGGAGAAAAGCGCTTTGGGGGATGAGCAACACTAGAAACACGCAGTCCACTTACCATTTTGTGGATGATGAAAAGCAGCATTAGGAGTTTATCCGAGCAAACAGGATGAATACACAGGGTATCCCCCGAAAGGATTACGAGCTTGTTTTCATTCCCAAGTTGTCATCTAAAGCTTTGTGTAAAAGAAGGACAACGTTTTGCTGGCTGCTGGCCGCAGGCTGCGGTGGGGCAGTTTCTGATCACTGAGAAAATATCAGCAGGTCCGCACTGGTGTTGTGTTTAGAACAGTTTTTATCCACATTCAGCCACATGTTAGCAGTTGGTGGTTGATTTGTATGGGGTATTTGGTCTTTTTTAGATACTACAACTAAATAAATAACAGTTATTACTTAGAGAAAACATAACTTATATAAAACAGCCAGACTTCCTGCGTAAATAATAGAGTAACAGATAACTCGGAAAACACTTTTCTATCACTACTACCTTTTTATTGACATATTTTCAGTTGCAGTGGATGCGAAGCGGGGGAGAGGAAAGGTGCCTTCACGTTGTAATTATATCCCATACATCTACTTATATAAGAGCCTTAAGCCCTATCCAGCCTCAACAAAACCAACTAAGCTTTTTACTCTTGAAGCGACCCACTGCTCGCGCCATCATCGGCTCATCGTCAGTCTGTCCATCCGCCCCGCCACCTGCCATCATCACTGATTAAAGCAATCAGACTAGAAAATTTCCATTTTTGTGTATTAATTGGCTACATCAGACCAAAAATGTTCTTCTCTGTTTTTCAATCAGTATCTGTGTTCAGTGAAAAACCTCTAAGGTTTGATCTAGACTTCACTCTGCCCTTCACCTATCTCTATACATGCACCACAGCATTACCTGATCCTGGTTTATTTAAATGTCTAAAGAAAAAATAAAATTGATGAGAAGATGCCGTAGCTGTGCCTATTTAGATTTTCAAAAGGAAGTTCTGTTTAAATACGTTTTCAAATAAGATTTTAAATGAACACATAGTAAGTAGCAAACCTTTGACAGTTAAATTTTTTTTCTTTTTTTATATCAAGACCCAGACTACAACTTAACATTGTTTGAACGTCCAAGAACTCCTTTACCTCGTTTTGTTTTTACTGCTCTGCGACTCACTTTAGTGTTGTTTTTTTGTGCTCTTTTTAATTTACTCAATTTAATTTTACATTTGACAGTTGTCTTACATGAAAAAGAACTGAAGGCATGAATGAGTGTTATCCAGACATAACAGACAACTTAGAAATAAACCCATCTTTAAAGGATCCTCAACCACTTTCTATTTGGAGCTTGTGTCAAAATTGCATAATTTTAAGTTTCCATCTATGGACACTTTCAGGCTTAAAAGATTACCAACAGCACATGCGCAGTATGTCGGAGTGATTTAAAGAAATTAAACCAAAAAGAAATCCAACAAAGAAAAGACAGAACACTTCTCTGAGGGTTAAGACCATGTTAAAGACTAAAGCCTATTTCTGATATATATTTTTCTGTTCTGCTCTCGGGTTTAGTTTTGTTATAGCGATATAAACTTTTTTTTAAATTAACCATAAACTTCACTAAAATTGTGAGCCCAATGCAGATGTAGTAGATCTAGAAAAGCAAAAAGCAAACCTATTTTTGGAAATGTGGAAAATATGACGCCTTCAATGGGAAAACTACTTAAATAGGCTTTCTATCACTTTTATTTAAAGATGGCTTCAGTCACAGGAGCCAAAAATGCCTGATTGGAGCTATATTTGCTCTTGAAAAAAAAGCAATTCTAGCCAACAGTGAACTTTCTAATTGTCAGCATTTGATTTCACAGGTTCAGCATTGTGCTGCTTTAAACACTGAGGCAGAGATCCTTTAGTGTGATGTACCGGCTGTCAATGGTAAAATGTGCAGATTAAAAAAAAAAAAAAAAATATATATATATATATATATATATATACACATGACAGTATTTTCTACTTTGAGTCACCAGTGTACCTGCCTGTCATTCAGATTTGAATGCAAACTGAAATGAAACCAAATTATATGAACACAAGTTGATGAGTGAGTTTGTGGGAAATGAAACACATATTTGTCCTTGCCGGGCAGGTTCATGTGGTTTTTCTGAATAATCGAAGAAGGTATAGAGGCCTCCTCTCTCCTCCCAGTTCCTCTTTTTTTAGCTTTATCCTGAACTATTACTCACCAGAGGTTAAAGTTGACCAAATGTAGAACAAAGATATCTGCTGAGTTTTATCATGATGAGACGTTTTTCTCTAAAATGGAACATTGGAAAGGAATTGGCAACCACAAAAGGTTGATTTAATATGAATGCCATGCATGCTAAATGGACCAAATTTTAAAAAATATTGTACGATAATAATCTACCTTGATAACTGCCATCACCATGATAACTGACATAGGTTTAAATGCTTTCAGCCATAAAAGCTACATTTATTTTGACTGTTAACTCCTCCCAGACACTCAGTTTGTGTTTTTTCCAGGGCACCAAAAAAGAAGAAACCTGGCTTCTAATTGTTCATAATGCCTAAAAATCAATAAGGTGTGACTTTTGTCTTGTAATGTGTAAGTCACCCTCTGCCTTCTTTTGCTTATCCACAGCCTTCCCAATACCAATCAACACTGTTGAGGATGTATTTTGTGTTATTTTCTTTTTTTAGAATTTGTGACCTTTCACCGGACTATATTAGTACAGTTTATTAATCTATTGCGTAAACTTCTTTCCATTTGCCATATCTTACATTTTACAATTTCTTTGGTTTGCAACAAATCCAATTACACATTTTTCTATTCTTTTTGGCCACTCAATGCAATTTCAAGGCCTTTTCTTATCAGATAATCTATAACCCTATTTTTAAACTTATTTCCTCGCATTGTGACCCAAATCCTAGTGTTCTATTTCTAACTAATAGTTAACTCAGAACTTCTGCTATTCTGTTCACATCACACAGTCACTATTGCTCACTGCACATCATAAGAATCACTTCTTAGTATGGGATTTCTTAAACATGGGATTTCTTATATTTCCCTAAAAGGGACTCTGAGAACTTGAAGTAGGATTTTATCCCTATATGTGTAATAACAAATTCATTTTGAGGGTCATTTTATCACTTTTATTCACAACACTTGACATAATCCATAATCCAGAACACGAACAGCTTGTTTTATCCACCTAACACTGTAAAACCAAAATGGATCCAAAAAATACATAGTAAAAGTCAGAGAATAGCATCTGAGAGCTGCATTGTTTGAAGGCTTTGCATTTTTCAGTTCGAAGGACCTAACCAGTCATCAGATTTAGACGGCTGCAGTTTAAAACTGAGCCACAGAAACCACATACACAATTATCACAACAATAAAGTGTTTATCAGTGGTCAGATCCAACCGCTCCACTGGATAGTTGTAAGTGTGGCACCCAAACATAGACAGCCTCACTTGGGCTGTGCTGAACATTTCTAAAGCACTGTTTGAATTGTACAGCATTGGGACGAGCACACCTGGATGGTCAACAAAAATGTTGCCACTAACATCACCAGTTGTGTTCAGACATCCATTTGTTCAGCAGATAGACAAAAGAAATAATTTAGTTGCAGTTACTGACCTGTGTCGATGGCCTCCTTCATGTACACGGCGCAGTACGGGTTTAGCACCTCCTCATAATAAGCCAGACCGGGATCGATAACAAAGTTGGAGAACCCAATCCGCAGGAATGGCGACATGCTCGCGGATTACAGTCTGACCTCCAATAAAAAAAAAAACTAAACAAACAACCTCCAGGAAAACCGTGCGGTTAATATCCTTTAAGCAGAGACTCGTCAGGGAAAAAACCAAAAACGAATCTGACCGCGCTGTGGACGAGCTCTTTCTGCACCGCACCTCTCACCGACGAGTACTTTTTCTGCAGAGGAAAGATCGGTGGGCAGGGCGGGGGAGGAGGCAAAGAGGAGGTTTGCTTCTTTCCGCCCTTCGCGCTTTAAAAAACCTGTGAGAGGAAGAAACAAAGAGACAAAGACTTCATCACCCTCAGTGTTGTAACCACAATATTTGACTACAAACTCTAGACTTGTGTCCCCTCCAGCTGGCGGCAAAAAAGCAAGATTTAAAGCTAAACAACCAACAGTGTGGACTCAGTAGAGAACCCAAGAGTCGCATGTTCAAAGCGTTTTGCTTTTTATCCAAACCAAAACCAAAAGTAAGATTACAGACGATCCCGCTGAGCCTCAGTGTCACTGAAAAACAAGTCTCACAAACTTCACAGTGTGTAACCAGCTGATGACATGCGTGGCAGAGCACCTGGGAGCCCCTCAAAGTAAAATCACGTCTCGGCTTTTGTGCGATCAACCATCGAAATGACAGCATCGCTGGGACACACCTGTAACACGTTTTCCTCCTTAGAAGCAGTCTTCCTCGCTGCCATTTGGTGCCGGTCGATGTGATATTTGAGTCCCGCTGTAGAGCTGTGTGTGTTTGTGTGTGTGTGTTGGCCGCAGTCGTAGAGAGGAGGCTGGGAGGTGACTATTAATAGGGCTGAAATACTAAACGCAGATGAGCAGATATATCACTGCACTGCTCCGCGTCAGAAGCCGGCACAAGTCCCCCCTTACTGTAAACCCGGCCGCCACTTAGTCTGTAGTTTGACCAAATAGGTTCAAGCTGTATGTCAAAGGAAAAAGCTAATTGTTTTGGACTAAACGTGCACTGGTTTTCTTGGTGCCTCAGCTGCTTTTCAGGGCAGAAGTCCTGCATTAAAGAAAACCTTTGCTGTTTTGTACACTTTGACCGTCATCACCGAGCTGGCAGTTGGCCAACCAGATGGTGATCACAGCGATGCATTTAGCAGCTTAAGAGGTGCACATTTTTCCCCCAGAGATTATGAAAACAAGTCAGAACTGAGAGGAGAATGAATATGGATGTTACTGGAATCTGGTGCACGGTAAACATGACTAGGTAAAACTAGTGAAATCATGTGCAGGCAGCTGTTTCTTGTAACTTTCTCTTATCTTCCAAAACGAAAACATTATGGGATGCAGGTTGTTTTTATGAAGAAAACAAAGTGAAATACTTTTAGAAAATAACCCATGTAAATCTATCCTTCCAATGAACCCTTCAGATCGTTCATAGTTCGTAGTTCAGTGGTCATCAGATCCAGCTCCATTGTGTGGACAGTAAGTGCAATGTTTGATGTGTTCCTAAAAAAGCCATTGCTATGTTTTCCACAACTACAATTAATTAATTTTTATGGATAAAAACATTTATGCAACAACCCTAGTAATGAAACCGGTGTGTTTCATGCACAAACACACGTGTTTTGTTATTAGCATCACATTTTCAACCAGGAAACCCGACTCTGCACTTTTTAAACAACAATCACAAGCACATTAATGCATCTTGATTTTGAAATGATCCCACGCCTCGGCACACGCCACAAACTGAGGGTTACGAAACGCTCAAAACCTGCAGCTCTCCCATATAAGTTGAGCCTCTTCTATAAGAGCTGCGTTCAAGCAGGAGGAGTAAAACTTCCGGCGTTCAAGTGTAACCACACTTCCTGCCTCTGAGCAATTTTTTTTTTAAAGCCTAACAGGTGGGGCTGCAGCTAACAAGAAAAAAAGGGTGTTGAACACATAATAATGTAGCTTGGAATGTTAGATATCGGATGTCAGAGGTTACTAGCTGAAAGCATTTTCTGTCATTTGTGCGATCTATTGCTGTGGATTATTAACAAATGTAATCCTTATTGGTGTCATGCTCCCGATTCAGACCACAGAAGTTGTATTTAAATTGACCTAGATAAAGCAGTTCAAATTGGTGATCAAATTTGATCACAGATTTGGAAAAAAAGTGCTTTTGAGCCTGTTAAACTTCATAACCAAAAGCAGCTCGCTAGATGATTAGTCTTCATAAATAATTCCAGAGTGTTAGGAGACATACTAACCCAAGTAACTACAGGTAACTGTAAGAGCAGATCACTCATTTGCTGTTGAAGGCTCTACTTAGTGTTGATTGGTGTCAGGTGCCACAGATTTGTTTAAGAATGCCAGTGAGTTTTGGTCAGTTTCCTTCATCATTTGTTTTTGCGTGGAGTTTTAAATTATTGACTCGAAAAGACACCACATACCATGCAGATTTTGAGTCGGTGCAATATGAAATCGTGCCTCTGTTGACGTGCTAATGGGTTTAATCTGTCTATGCCCTCTTTCTTTGTCCTAAAGCGCCGTACTCTAAATGATAAGTGGATTTGGGCAGGGCTAACACAGGGGTCATTGTTAAACCAAGTGGCTGATCTTCATGCTTTTTTTTAAGCTAACAGCAGCCAAAGTGCTGTAAATCAGCTGCTAATGTTTACTCCTCCCTCGGGGGTGAGCACAGGCCTTTTAAACTTGTTTTAATGGTTCTAGTGAGAGGATGCAGATCTATAAAACGTAGGCCCATGAACAGAAGTTATTGGGTGTTTTATGTATTATCTTGTCTCAACGTGTGCAGGCATGACAGGTGTCAGCTTAGACAGTGGATTCACTGTTCCTCAACCACCCGTGGCTCCTAAAATGCCACCCTCACTCATCCTCAAACACACACGGAGATGGAGCGAATGTCAGCAGCCGGTGTGCCAAAGCCAGAGACCTTTCAGAAAGCTTTCATTTCAGAGGGCAGAGTCCAGCGAACCTCCTGCCTGACCCTCTGTAGCCATCACCATCAAAGCACAGCTAGTGGGATCTGATCGAAGAGAAGCGAGGGGGTGAGGAATCTTTGTTGTGGTGGTAACCTTTTACTCTAGCTGCTGATTTGACAAGAACCCAAGCACTTAAAAGATCTAGGAAGTGGTCATCCATTTGAATTCAAAGTAGCATTGACAACCACAGAATACACACTGTAGGTCCCACACGTACACAAATTGTGGTGTCAAATGTGGTGAAGATCGGGACAGTGGCTTATAAATGGTGAACTTTGTCAAATTTTTCTCAATTTATTTTTTCGTTATAGTTATAGGACGACAGGAAATGAAGATAAGAATCAAGTCTCTAAAAAATAAGAATGGCGCGAATAATATAAGTTAATAAGATAAGTTAATTAAGACTTAAGACTACTTAAGACTAACAATGAACTGTATGCTTGTGTGTATATATACACACAGATAGATAGATAGATAGATAGATAGATAGATAGATAGATAGATAGA
>JABUIW010044429.1:2451550-2597849 GCA_013363375.1 Menidia beryllina | reverse complement strand
ATAGATAGATAGATAGATAGATAGATAGATAGATAGATAGATAGATACACAGACAGACATTCCTCTCACTCAGCTGCCATAAAGTGATGCCTACTTGTGAGTATATTTTTCTTTGGATGTAGGAACACATTTCTTTCTGACCACATGCTATGAAATGGACGCATCATGCTGCTGATGCATCTGACGCTCTGTATGGCATTTGGCATTTTGCATGTTGTGTTACAGAAAAACAACGCAGCTTGCTCAAAAGATGAAGAGCAGGAGAATATTACAGACACTCTTCCTTGAGCCAAAAAGGTGTGGATCAGTCCCGCATCACTGCGTCCTATAACAACACAAAGCTGCTTCATGCATGAACACACAACTTCCACCTCAATGGGAATAGAGTTATTTCCTGAAGTATTTCCAACGCACAAAGTCGTGGAGGAGAAAATGTTCTCTATGTTATCCTGCAAATAGTTCGCTTTTTTAGATATGTTCTCAAACAGCCTGATTCCCCACACAGATGTTAGATATAGTTACTGATTGTGCTTGCACGAAGATTGTAGTCTTTAAGGGGTTAATACAGTCTTTCTTGGATCATCGTTATTACCTCCTGACTTTTCTAGCCAACTGTGAATAAGAGCAGTTTTTTGGGAATTTGAAAGTATAATTTAACATGTATCCTCACTGATGAAACCCTTGAGGCTCAATTAAGTCAAGTTGAATGTGAATACGCACAAGTGATTTGGCCAACAACATTTCCCAGCAGCCAACTCAGTAGTTTTAAGATTTTTCCTTCTCTTAGTGCCATGTAAATCTGCATACTGACTGCTGCCATGAGCTTCATCTCCCTATGAACCTACAGGGCAGCATAGCATCCATTGATGTGCTGATCGACATCGGCACCATTGAAAACTAGAGTATAGCCCAACAGTGTACGTGGTGAAATCCAAACAATGGGCATAATATTTACAACTATGATGATATTAACAACGAGGCAGACGTTTTTCATGGTATTGTTGCTATTATATTGTGAATATAGTGATATATATTCTCATAGCCACCATCATTGGATCACAGCTCAGTCTAGTAGCAACTGAAATAACTGAGGAGCTGCCCCTTTAAAGCTTCTTTAAAAAGCTTTAAGATATTTTTTTTGTTTTGTTTTACTTATCAGTGGGCATGAACTGAGCACCATGACGCTCAAATCACTTCCCGTGTTACCGCTATTATTTTTATTATACATTAATTCACTTAGTGTAAGGGTCATGTTTACGTCACAATCCTATATCTCTGCACTTAAGACTTATGGAGGCTCAGGAGTTATATCACGACCACTAAAGAGCAGAGGGCTCACAGCCATATGGATGCTCATATATGACATACTTATACATAAATAGAACGGTGAGCAGAGGAAACTGACAACATTCACTTGTCGGTGGTGGTTGGCATTATTCTTGTTTAATGACGACACTACGCCCACTTGACAACATTTTCCGAGACATATTTATTTCTTTGCCACACATTTAGCCTGCACCTCTAGCTACACGGTTTAAAAACGAATGACAGTCGTAAAAAAAACCCTAAAATTGTATAATTATTGAATATTTGATATGTAGAAATTCTTATTTTTTCTCCTTAAATGGAAGGGAGAGAAAAATAAGTGAGTTAAGAGCTACTTTTTTTTTTTTACATAAGCAATGGTCAGAATATTAAATCAATGAAAAAAATTGATGTTTCTGGCATGCACTAAGTACTGTTGCCATTTTAGAAAGTAACATCTATGACAGAGTAGCTTTATAGAGGGGTCAGTAGTAGTGTTTGATTATTTAAAACTCATCTAAATATGAATGTGTATCAATATTGATTATAACAGTCATAGAGCCAAATGTTCCTCAGGTTAGTTTGTTTAAAAATACCGAAGAACTTTCTCTTTACTGTTAACGCGAACTAACCGTTTTTTCCGCATGTCAAGTACTCGCTTAACGTGTCAGTTATTTTTTGACAAGCAAACAAATGTTTCATGACAGAAAGAAACTCGAAGCGCTCACGTGCCTTGAAAATAGAGATAAGAGAAAAAAGAAGAGTGAACAGACCTTAGAATAACAACTCGCGCGCCGAAGTTTGGTGCCGCTGCTCTCCATCTGAGCATCTGACTGACGTCTCGATGGAAGCGCAATTTGCGTAGCAAAATCCTCCGCCGAAAGTATGAGGCGTTCAAAGACTGTGGGGATCATTCTTCGTTTCGTCATTATTTACCAATGATGTCATTAAGCGAAAAATTAAACTATTTAGCAGAAGTGTTATATTTTTTCAGTTTTTTCTGTATCTTAAAGATACAGTAAATCAATTGTGACAGAATTATAGCATTAGAACTGTCAATGATATTAAGTTAAGAATGTGTTTCATTTAGGTAAAAAATGCAGGCTTCTCTGTCTCAAGGAAACTGCAACAGCATTCTGCTAATTGACATAACCTTAGTTATCCTTGAGGAGGCAGCAACGACTTTTATTATTCAGAAGTTGCAAATATTGAGGAGCCATTGAACACAACTTTTGCCTAGCCACTCACCAACAGTGAAACAGTGAAAAGAAAACATAGAAATATAATTAATTTCTCAGGCACAATAAGTGTGGTGTTAATTTTTTTATAAGTTTGTTCTTAAAGCCTTGGTTTTTGCTTTAATTCCCTAAATGTTCTTTTTCCATTGGGTTGATGGCAGCAGTTGGTGATGTGAGATTGCTAACAGGGGAATGTTTTACACCCATGTGAATCTTTATCTATTCTGATAAAGTGATAAATATAAAATAGAATTCAAGTGGTACCTAATGGGGATGTTATTTACATTAAGGATATATTATCCTCATCAGAAAATACAGAGGCAGAAATCCAAGCAGACCCAGAATGCATGTAGTGAATCAAATAAATCCAGTTGTAATCAGAAAACAGAAAAAGTTCAGTCTTAAATTCTGATTCCGTCTTTACTGCAATGAAATAAGTTATATTATAAAAGTCCTTGTAGATGCAGTATTTTTTTACGATTCTAGAAGTTGTTTTCAGATACAGCACAGGGCATCTTGCATCTGAAATAGGTTTAATTGGGGTTGAAAACTGTCAGTCCGGTCTGTTGTTTCAAGTAAAAGAGAGTCATATTAACATTGCATAAAGAAAAAAAGAGATTTTTTGCAGATTTGCTAAACAAAATGGTTCATGCTTTTGTGAATTTTAGCACTAGAGTTTCATGAGTAATGTTAGATGAAGCCAACACTTGGATACTTTCTCTAAAATATTTGGATTAAATGCTGTATTTTTGGCCAGTTTTCCTTATTTTCCTTATATATCAGCCAATAATGTTTTACACTTGCTGTATGCACTACAGCATGCAGTCGCCTTTTGTTAGTTGAGTTTGCTGTTGCCAAATAAAACAAATTTTCACCACCAGGAGGTGCCAGTGTTTGGCCATGACTTCTACAGCATGCAGAAAAATGATTTTAGATGGATGTTGGCAGGTAAACTGTTCAGATAGTTATCAATTCATCAAATTAAGAAGAACGTTCAGAAGATCTAGTGCTTTTTTCCCCCACTTCTTCACTATTTCTCTATTTAACATGGGAGGAATATTAGCCATATAAAGTGTTAGTCACATACTGTTCATTTGTTGTTTTTTCCAGTATTATTTAATTTAAATCCTTTTCTTCTGGGATTGACAGTCTAGAGTTTTGGAGATCAACTTTCCAGTTCCTAAACACAATATAGATTTTGTGTTGTTGTTGTCTTTAGTGGGTTTAACTCTGTAGTACAGAGCTACATCACACACTATTCTCATTTGTCACATTAATTTCCCCAAAATAGATATTTGTTTTAAGACAGGATTAAAGGAAATAAAGATTGAGTCCAATGTAATGTTACCAGATGTTTCTTATCTGGTAACGTCGTGCCAAGGGGTTGTTAAATGGTAAAAAACACAAAGAGGAAGAGCCTAAATGTTTGATTGGTATTGATCCCTCCATTTGTTTTATGTGTGATGAAAATGGGAACTGGCACACAATCAAACACTTTAGATAAGCACTTAAGGCCTTTGGAATTTAACCACAGCTCATATACTGTATATATGACCAGACTAAGGGTACAGGTGAGTAGGCATCGTTGTGCTTCTATGATTGGTTAATAACACAAGTTTGTTCTCCTATAATACTGCGTTGTCAACCTCCTATAACATTCTTTATTAGCTTATGTTTCCACCTAATATACCAAGTATTTTTTAACAAGTTTCCACTGCACTGCTGCCTCTAGACCATAGAGCTCCTCTTCCTTGCAGACGTAAACAACATGTGCGGCTTGAGAATAGAACAGAAGAAAAACTTGAATGGTTTGGAGTAAACCAAAGTCCCCTTTTTGTGGCTTTTAGGCACATGTGCATCTTCTGGAACTTCACTGGTTCCCCAAAAAGTGAATTATATATAACTTAAATGTTTTTTAATGTTTTACTTGTTATGCTGCTTGTTGTTATTGAATAACAGAGAGAACAACCACCCGTAAGACACATCTTGTCTCTTTTTAATACTAAAGCATATTCCATGACCACATTTTCTACTGAATCCTGCAGACTTTTTCTCTGTCTTCTCTTTTGTGTGAAAGAAAAAAACATGATGATTTCAGCTTGCCATCTATATTTGCCAATAAAGGCTTTGAAATAAAATTGAAGCTGAAACCAGTGATAGTCACAGGTCTGGATCATCCTAACTTGTGTTACTTGTGTACCTATTGTAAATCTAAAGTTCCCTGCACATTATGTACATTTGGGCTTTCATAATTGGAAAATTATAATAGTTTAGATGGGAGGTTAGATGATCTTACATTTCCATCAGTATTCTGATATTTGATTATGGAAAAATAGGGACAATGGGCATGCCTGTTTTAAGCTAGGATATGTTTTTTTAGCGATGATTAAACATCTGTTAAATCTTTCCAAGGGATCTGTTCCAGCTAAAAATAAACGCTTTTTCTTTTTCACCCCATATTTGCTTTGACAAACATCCCGGGTTCTAAAGATTTCTGGCCAAAACCAATTTATTTCATCACTGGTTAAGTTAATAATTTAACAGCACTGCTCTCTATCATTTTATATGTTCTCCCTTTTCGCCTTTAATCCATTCATGTTTACTCTGATGTTAGTTTATCACACAAAACGTCAACATTCCTGTTTATGTCGTTCGAAAAAGCAACATCTGAGTCTTGGAAGATTGATTTTTTCCCGACCCTAAATCCATTGTCTTGTAGCAAAGCTTGTCAGTGCTCTGTGGGATTATAGAGTTGGATCTCTTCAGTAGAATAAGTTTTCTGTTTGCCAGCGTGTAGATAAATTCACTCTAGTTACAGTTGTGACAGTCACTTGATATCATCTCCTTGGGGAATCCACTCTGTCGGTGCTTTTTCAAACTGTCTGTGGTGGCAGAGCCACAAGAGTCCGTCTGAGGGTTTTTCCCATGCTTTGTGCTAAATTAATCCTCCTGTATGTGCTGCATGTCCAACAAAGGCTTTCTCCCCCATCTAATCAATTGTGCATGGAGTGTGCGTTTGGGTGAGGTGATCAGTTTAACAGCCAGTTCCACTTCCGCTCTTACTTTGATTGCGGTGGAACGCAACTATATTTTTTGTTTTACGAGGCGGTTCTGATCCGCCAGCCTGAGTTAAGAGATCAGCAGGATCCAAACTTGGAGAGGACGAGACGGAGAGAATGGAGGGCGTGTAATTTGTGAAATCTTTTGTACAGAGCATGGATACAGAACTGAGGGAAGAGAGCCTGTACTCCTTTTTTTTTTTCCCCCTTTTTTTTTAACACGCGTTGCCATGGAAACCAGCCCAGCAGCCAACCAGCAGCTGCAGCTATCTAGATGGAGCCCTTCCCTCCTCCGAGCCATCTTTCACAATCCCCCTCCTCTCCCTGCGCATTCATATTGCATACCAGCACATGGATTAGTATAAGCCGACCGCTGATGGAACCTCTGAACGAAAACCAAAAAAGAAAAATAGCACCTCAATGTAACAAACACCTCTGCACAACATGCGAGAGAGACAAAGCAGAGTAGCACGGTAAATGATGCAGAATGGAGACCCAGCAGGAAATGAGTCAGCTCTTATAAGAACAAACAAAAAAAGGAAAGGTAACCGCAAGATTTGAATGATAGAAGAAACGGGTTTACGTTTAAAAATTGAACCTAAATGATCAAAGAAACAGAGATGTTTTGATCCTCACTGGGTGAAATTTGTGTATAAGATAGTTTACAACACAAGGAAATATAAAACACTAGAAGTCTTAAGCTTATGTCTTTAAAAGTATAATTATATACACAGAAAAACATACTGTGTATTAAACATAATTACACAATACTACAAGGACTATAATTACTGAAGCAGTGTTTAATTTAGCTGGTTAATATTAAAGTATATTAATTGCAGAATAACTTCTTGAGCAAATCTCAACATGAATGATCAAAGCTGTGAGTTAAACATTAAGACGTAAAAGCATAAGTTTTAAAATGTAGATAAGTAGCTTGAAATACATATATTTTTAAGGGAGTTATGCAATCACTGAATGTAAGCAAGGTCTATAAAGATGTTTTACACTATATCATACAAGAATCTGACTAATTAGAGTCAAGTGGTAAAAGAGTACATTTTCTATACATCAATCTCCATATTTAAATCGGTTTCCCTCTTAAATATGGAGAACGTTTTTTAACACCAGCAGATTTTTAATTGAATCATTCATGGAAGGAAAACTATGTAAACCGAAAGAACGTTTTTCCTCATCAGCTGCACTGTTTTTGAACAATAACAGTCATGATTTTGCCATATGATTTAGCAGTGCTCCCTCCCAAATTTGCAGCTTTCTCAGGCCTGCGTGAGGCTTGTTTAAACAGATTAAACACTTTTCTACAAGGGGACATCAATCAATCCATGACGGTGTCTGCAGCAGTTAAAACCACCTGGAGCTTTGCAGATCGACCCCCCGTCAGCTGATCATCAAACTCAACACCACCCCCACTATTCATCCCGACTATTTTTAGTATTTAGCTTTTCTGTTGATGTCTAAATTCAACCGCCAAAACTGCATTTACATTCCTTTTTCTTTCCTTTTTTTTGGCTTAAAGTCAAATTAAGGTTGAAAAAATACCCAGTGGTCCAGGATTAACACAGTTCTGGAAGATATTATTAGAACATTCACCTAGTGGGAGTTAATTGGAACATTGCCAGTTTGAATGCCTGCCACCATTAAAGCCAAAAGGTCCAAAGTGGTCCAATGATATACTAGTAAGTGTATGTTTTTGTTTCTGTTAGGGCTGCCGTTCACTGCTTGAAGTCCCTTCAGATAGTTTGATGGCCTCACTGTATAGATTACTCAAAAAAAGGGCTTATTTTCTTGCTGTAATAACACAATTCAGCTTTTTAACACATGAGAACATTTGAGCTTGTTTTACTGACAACTCACCATTTTCACTGATAAGTGTTTAAAAAACTAAACAATAATGATAATTCCTACATGTCTTTTCTGTCAAATCAAAGTGTTTTCTGTGAGAAAATCAGTAATTGTACTTCTTCACTGCGCTAGAAACTCACGCCATATCAATGTCTCAGAACTCACAAGCTGATATGTGACACCGAATAAAAGTCCTGCATCATCCACGCCTGACGTGATGCTGGTGTTTCGTTTGGGCTTTTTCCTGATGCAGGGAGGAGGCAATAAGCTGTAAGACGTGGGCCCAATGAGAAATTATGGTGTTACGTTACACACAAAAGCCTCGGGGTGGAGCTCACATGGCAGCGCGCCGTCATTGTCAGGGATAACACCCTCTTGTTCTTAAGTTAGCTTTGGGATGGCTGTTGGTTTCCCCTCTGATGAAATATTGAGTGAGATGACGTCCGACACTAACTCAACTTTCAGAACAACAACCGTTTTAGTGTCTATGTAAACACAAGCACTTCACTTTTAATCAGTAAAGCCGCAGCCTATACCTGCAGCTTTGCTTAAATACGGAGTCTGACTCATAAAATATTGCTGTTGTCGGGCAAAAATACCCAAATACGCTGCTTTTTAGATAGGAAACACCAGCATACTGCAGATGTTATATAAAGAGGTCAGCGTATTTATTCTAGTTTACGGCATTGACTTGGAATAAAACTGTCATTATTATTATTATTGTAAATAATCACTGTCAGATTGTTAGAGGGTAGATACCTAAACTGCCCCCCCGTAGGACTTAATTGTCCGGATGACAACATAACACTGAACAACGTTGCCCTGCTGAAGAAGAAGTTAAACCGTTAGAAGCATCTGGCTTTTTGGTCTAAATCACAGCTATGTTCCTTCAAGCAGACAAAACAGTTGAAGTTTAAAGTCGATTTACGTTCAGACTGTTCTTGGAAACCCCTTTAAAATGGTTTCTATGAATTTGGAGCAATTTGGAACTGTATTTATTTAGCTTGACTGGATTCTGATTGTATTAAAATAAATTAGATTCTACTTTAGCTTGATTGGGAACATACTTATTAATGTGCCTTGAGATGGGGCTGTTGGTGATTTGGGGGGTTATTAAAGACACTCAGATTGATGGATTTTTTATAGTAATTAAAAGACTGATTGTAACAGTCTTTCTTTTTGTTAAGATTGAAAACCTTTGGCCGCCAGCTCAATGGGCCGAGTAGGCGGCGCTACTTCTGTGCAGGCGGCCTGTGTTCGATTCGATGGCCCTTTCCTGCTTGCTCCCCCTCTCTCCCTCCCTCTCTCTGCCCCTAGTATTGTTGTGCTGCTCTCAAATAAAGGCCAATAGAGCCAACAAAAACCAAAAAAAGAGAAAAAGAACAGAAACTCTCCATGCAGATGCACTGTCTGAAGAAAGTCCCTCACAGAACAGCTTCCAAAGCAACATTTCAGGTTCAGTTTTAATTAAAATGCACCACACACATCTAACCCATGCATATACATGTGCAACAAAAAAATCAGCCTTAAAAAAAACGAGCACTTACACTTTCCTTGGTTATAGAATACACAAAGAAGGGTTAAAAATGTATTTATTAAACACAAGTAGTGCTGAGATCTAGATTCCTGAAAGCCTGAAGCCTTCTATGCAAATGCTCCAGACAAAGGTTAATTTCTAAAGTTCCCATTCACACACAAAATCATCACAAATACAATGGAGCATAGCTTAACTTTAGAATAACTTAGAGTAACTTCATGTTTTTTGGGTTTTTTTTTTTGCAGTTCCGGTTGGGACTGGCTAATCCTAACAGCTCCAATTTTAACACCTTCTAATATCCCACTAAACCCAGCCACTAAAATCAAAGAAACGCGCAATTAGCCAAACTCTACACCGGCAGAACAAAAACATCACACCATATATAAACTGCAATGAGCCCACTGTCAGCCGCACACTTCTTGCAAAACACCAAACACACTTTGTGTTTGATTGACGGGCTGCATGGTATGATATGATGTAGCGATGTCACTTTATGCACAACTGAAGCTCGTTGCGTTTGACAATACAGCTTGTTCAAAAGCTTTGCGGATGTCAAATAATTCAAATTGCACGAAATCTGATCTGTCATACATGCATGTACTCTAAGTGTTATACAACTGTAAAGAAATCATTAAAAAAACAGAAAAGAAGACTGCCTGCGGTGGAGCTAAGTGACAGACACTGTGGTGCAGAACCTGCTGGCAGCGCAGACAGAAAAGCTGCCAGCGGTGATTAAATTACGCACGAGTCATGATTAGAAGTTGAACTCTGATCTTGAACGCTGTATGCTGTGTCCAGTGTCTCAGACCGGCTAACGAAGGCCTGGTCTCGTCAACTCTTTGGTTAGGGTTAGGGTTAGGCTAGATCCTATAGGTGTGCTTATGGGGTTGTAGATTTTATGGCCTCCGGTGAATGTCTTGTCATACACATCATAAGAGTCAGCTGGGAGTTTTCGGATAGATCATAAAGCTGCTTGTATATTTACTCCTGTAAACATAATAATCCTTTGCCAAACATACACCCAGAACACTTTTGATGGGAACTGAATGTAGCTCAAAGAAAGCTTTACCTCGGAGTGAAAACAAAGCCAAAAAGAAATAAAAAGGTGTATTAAAAACAATAACCCAACAGCTCCAGTTCATCACCTAGCTCGAAGCTCCGAAGGATTTTTTGTTTTTTGAAACAGACAGGCATAGGGGACTGAGCAGCTGAGGAAAAGCTCCCATTTTTACATCTTGTATATCTATTGGGTTTACATTCAGGAAAAACTGGAGACTGATTAAATTAATGGAGCATTGTTCAATGTAAATTCCTAAAAGGATACCACCAGAGCATTAACATGCCGCCAAAATAAACCTATTGCAGTTCTATGATATATTAGAGACAGAATTAAATATAACTAATGAATTAAATCGATTATACGCAGGACGGAAAAGGTGTACGCAAACGCTTTTAAAACCAGAGGCCTCAGCTGCCCTCAGGAGAAGCTGTGTGATACACCATGTATTACACACGGGCCATAACAATAAAAAAGAACATTATTAATTCTTACTCTGGGTGTTATTGAAATGCTCCATCCTGAGAACATGTTGGCTCAGAGGGCATTATAGGATAAGAGGAATTACATATGCAGGACCAGGACCATTACGAACATTAGGTCAATATGAAAAGATCAAAATGCTCCCCCCCTCACATTCTTCTTCTGCTGGCTCTTTCTTTTCTCATATGACAATATTGATATTAGTATGATTTAAAAAAAACATGACTTTTTTCTCTCTCTATCCTTTCCTCACCTATGCATCTATTATTCCCTTTATATTACACATAAACCCACCTTGAACACTTTTCTCCTTTCATATGTCCGTCCTTCTAATGGTGCTGTTTGAAAGATATAAATGATAATGAATTCAAAAGGAGATTATTTAATGGTTTAATGTGAATTGAAGTACTTTACTTTTTGCACTGAAGGTTTTTCTAAATCGCAGCGTGTTGTTTTTGCTCCAAACACATAGACTGTAGAGTAGGTCCAGGTTTTTTATGTAAGGCCTTGAAGCACACAATGCACCCAAACCGGTGGAAGAAATTTTATCTCAAAATATAGAATAGAACTTTAATGAATAATGTGAGCAATGGTTTTATAGCTTCATCCTCTGACTCTCATTAACTCATGTTTTAACAAAACCGTGGGTTTTTTTTTTCTGACGAACTAAAAAAGTTGAATCTTTTCAGTCAAAGGCAACTGAAATGTGACTGTAACGTATGGTTTGTATAACCTTCCGGAAGAATTTTATTTAAGTTATCATTAAGTAGGTGGATGGGCCAACTGTGGCCTCTGATAAGACGGATCAGATGGGTAAGACTCATACTGTTGTGTAAGTTATAGCACGTATACTATAAATTAGCAATATACAGAATAAGATTGCTTTGTAGCTTGAGAAAAAATCAGTTGAAAATGCATGGACCTCACCTTTACAATAACATAGAAACACCTTAATTTAATTTTTATGTGCTCCGCCACAGCGAAACTGTCAACATATTTCCCTCAGATGTACAATCGCGTTATTTTACGTAAGCACTATTTGAGAATTCAGTAAATACACCACGCACACAAAAATCCATATCGCCAGAGCAAGTTTTTTTTTTTTTTGACAATCTCTGACATATAATTTGCATTTGCAATCTCTTTAATTTCATGCAGGCACAGTCATGTGAGGCAGAAAGTGCATTCTTTTTCACTTCTAAGGTTTTGCATTTCAAAACATGATGAAAAATCCCCTACTCCTTATCAGGCCATAAAAACGAGATAAATACAACCACGAGCGAGCGATACATGGCATATCACGCCGCGCCATTATTTGCTCAATGAAAGCTAAGCCAACGGGAAGAAGCAGCATGTGAAAAACAGGCTGCGTCCCTTCATCGAGCCACTAGCGGAACCATCTTCAGCAACAACTCAAAAACAGAAAACTGTTGTCCGTAATAACATTTTACAGGAATTTTGGCCCTCCCGAAGCTCTGCGTCATTTCACAGAGGTGTGCATTCATTTCTAGATCGTTAAGAGGCCCCTTCAAAAATCTGTGCTTTGAATCTTACAGACTAGCCACTTCCTTTTCTTTCAACTCCCACCCCCCCTCTTTTTATTCTTCTTGCTGCATCAACCTAAAGATCTGATGTGCAGATAAGCTCATAAGCGACTGATTGACTGGTTTACAAGCCGTTTAAAGGATTTTTTTTTCTGATATGATGCATTTGATTTCCTCCAAATGTTCGGTTGTGCCTTGTAACACTTTTTTCTGATCTGTTCAAATAACCTAAACCGCCTTGTTGCTTTTAGAAAGATGAGGCTTTTACCCAACACCTTATCCAAACGTCAGTTTGTTAGTTTTTTTAAAAATTGTACTGTCTTGAATTTCATCAATTAACATGCTAATCTAGGCCCCTAGAGTCAAACAGATGTAGCTCTTGGGCTTGTTAAAACTTTTTTTTTTTTACAGTTTCTCTGAGAATAGAGTAGTCTGACTTTAAATGTCCACCCCTTGGAAGGTTGTCTTGAAGGTGTGAATTCACACTTGTGAATAATGTTTTTCCACAAAAGGACTCCAAATAGTTTTGAAATCACCTTTAAATCTTGAAAAACCTCCTATCAGTAAGAGTGCTGTTGATTTATTTCCATCATCCATCCATCCATTTTCTATACTACATATTCCTTATAGGCTTGGAGTCTATGAAGGCCTTATAGAAACAATCAACCACTCACATTCCATCTTCTTTGCAATTTAGAGTCACCAATAAATCTGACAGACATGTTTTTGGATGGCGGGAGGACGTTGGAGTTGATGTGTTTTCTCCTTCCCATTTAGGGAAGTCTGGGGATAAAGATTGTGTAGTATATATCTGGTTGTTATTCATCATAATCATAATTTATTTAGATATCAAAGCAGCTAATCAATGCAAATATACATTTTCATTTCATAACAGAACAAATTTTCGCATCATCTGAAATCAGTTTTTTTATTTTTTTATTTTTTTTAGTATATTTTTAGTTTTTCCTGTGCTTGTTCAGTGAGAATTTCCACGTGGGCTAACAGCACAACCAACTACTAATTATACATGGCTTTATCTCTGTTTTTAAACTCCCTCCCACAGCACTCCAACACACTCCTTTTTTCATCCCTCGACACCAGTCGTGTTGCTCTGTCCCCCTCTTCAGCTGCCCTCCTTCAAAGCAAAGGTTTATTTCCATTTTTATCATTTTCATCAGCTCCCACCACGATAACATTGATGAATGCATTACCTTTTCAAAGGGACACGGGGGGAGCCAAAAAAAAAAAAGAAAAAAAAGTGTATTTCAACCCTCCCGGTAACCCTTCAGTGTCTCTCATCATATCAGATGTTTGCCTCGCCTGGTTGAGCCAGGCATATGGAAATAGAGTTGGAGCAGATGGGAGGGAGTCCCACGGGCAGCCCAGTTGACTGATGAATAATGAACAATAGAGAGGAAACTGCTCTGTCGAGCAAACAGAGGTGTGATGTTCACGATAGGCCACGCTTTAGCCCTCTCTAAGCAGTAATCAATATTGAATCATGTCTCCGCGTTCTGAATGGCCTGAACACAGTAGCAATTTGTTCCCGCTCAGGCATCTATTAGTTTATCAAAAGCTCGGGGCGCGCATAATTTACGAGACATTCCTTGTCAGATTCAGATTGGGATCTGTTGATCACAGGAGACGCACACATCTTTCAGCGCTATTCATTTGCGGACAAGATGGATTATTCCCAGAGGCGGCAATATACCGTACTCGAATCGGGAAGATGTCTGCAGAAACGGAGACTACATATTAAAAAATTCCCTACTGCAGCTCATAGCCTTTGAAGTCCGATGATATTTCTCAAATATGCAGTATCTCCCTTTTCTTTAAATCGTAAGGTTAAAGATTAATTCATTTTGTAGCCCCCCCCCCCTCTTTAATTTCATTGGCCTTTAATAAATTATGGTGAGTCATGAAAGTGGGTGTAGAGAAGCATGATGGGGCAAACAAGGCCATGGGCCCTGCTTGTGAAATGACATCTAGCTTCCAGGACCTTGTTTTTTTAACATGATCTTTTACAGTTAGGAGATTTCCAATTTTAACTTTTTACACGGTGGGATATTTGCGTTAAGAATCCATCCTTATTTAATTGAGCGTACTCTCCACTCCAGTGGAATGTTTGCCTTATCAGCAGCTGGAACGACCGTCCCAAAGCATAATCCATTCACATCTGATAGAGGAAATTGTTCACCCTTTCCCTCCAAACATTTCAGTCATTGTATCCAAACATTCCTGAAATTGACCACCACTAAACACGACAGAGAATTCATATAATTGCACTCCTAGATAAGATAGTTTAGGTTTAAACCTGCATGTGTACGCTCTACTAGTCTCAAAGTCCAGCTTCAAGGTTAAATCTTTGTGTAATGGAGACATACAGTTCATCTCCTCTGCAAATCTGTTTTTACAGACATGGGAGTTGATACAGATGGGCGAGCAGCTGAGAAAAATTGAAGTTGATAACTACACAAATTCATTCATATTTGTTTCTTATTGAAATATGTTAACAAAGAAATACTGCCAACCGAAATGGGTTTTTAGTAACTTTTAGTTTTTTCGATACTACACAGTTTGTTCTATAGTTTTGATAAATGTAACATACTGTATTCTCAGAAAATCAATGGCTACTCTCTCTAGTTGTTTTCTCGACAGAATAGCCAAGGCCATAGAGAGAAAATGAGAAAAATTACCATCTTAAGAACTTTAGGAGTAAACCACAGGGTAAGGTCTATTATAGAAGACGGTGCTTCTGCATGCAAAGAGTGTGTGATGGAAATGTTTACAGGAATGTACATGTGTAAATGTTTATTCTGGGCGTTCTAGTCCCACCTCTTCAACCAATTTATAAGCTACAGTAGAAGGGTACTAAAGGATTTAGCTGCTCTCAGTAAGAGGGATGGTGTTTCTAAAAGTGGTAGAGTTTAACTTCAAAAATGTTTTTAGAGTAACGCAAGGCCAAAGTGACAAAAATCTTCTGTTTATTTTGTTACAGCTGAAATGTAATATGTTTTCCTGTAAGTGTACTAGGACATACCAGGACTCAACTCAGCCATTGACTCAGCATTTACTAACGTTACAGAAGCAGTGGTTTTAATCTTTTAATCTTTCTCGGCTTTGTTATCATCTATATCTATTTTTTGATGGTGCTGTTGAACAGCTACTTGAAGGAGTACATGGCTGTTTGCTTTTTTTATTTAAACATAATTATACATGTGCATCTCTTTGCCTCTTTGTTATTATTATTCTGAACAAGTCATAGCACTTAAAGCTTATTAAGGCCCAGAACCATAGTAAAAGTCCATATTTATTGGTGTGTCTAAATGTTTAGATTATGTTTCTCCTTGGTAAAAAATGTAAGAAATACACAAATCTTTAATAAAATGTTTGAAGAATGTGTAATCTTTCCCGTTTAGGGATCAAAACCTTTATGTGCATGGGACACATAAAGGTTTACTAACCCTAACTTTAACTAATTAAAAGAAATGAATAAAGACTTTAATCCTCAGCGTTTATTCAGAGAAACTGCGAGCTGGTAATATTTAACTTGAATTAGTTTGATTTGAATTTGTTTTGTAAAGACCATCTTTCATGTAACCATATACCTACCCATATCCATGCCATAAGTGTTTATGAATTTCTGAACCCCTAGACATTTACACATCCTAAGCATGGCTAATTCTAGCCAACTATGAATATAGCGTCACTTGCAAGCCAGTTCAGGCAGGCTCAAGCTGCTATGCTCCTTCATATGTGATGTGCCGCACATTCCACACACTTCTTTGAAGGCATAACGCCCTGATCCCGCTAGTGTAGAGCTGCATAGTTTATGTCTTTCTCTCTGGCCCATAACACTATATACAGCCAGGTTTTTAAACCCATCCAACCCCCCCCAGCATCCATTTGTCGGCTCCAAGCCAGAAACTGCAACATTTTCCAGCAAGACTAGATCTAACTCTCTAACTTGATTTACTGAGAGGATTTCTAGTCTACAGTCTACCAGCTCATAACTGGGGCTGTGTTTGTGCAGTATCACTTCATTGATTATTTTTACATAACTCAAAATGCAAGCATGCCGTGCTCTGCAAAGGACACTCTCTTCAACGAAAGGCTCGAATACTATTGGAGCATTTGTTTTCTTACCTACGTTCTCTGTTTTCTCAATCGTTACGTTCCATTTTTATGAGGTCGGATTGCAAAGACAGCACGATCCAGGAAGAAAAATCAAGACCTCCTTTATGTAGTAGAAGTAATCTCTTCCCTAGTTTTCAGATTTACATTTAGTCTGGGTGCTCTCAGAAAACTGCCAAATGACCAAGAGTCATTCCACTAAGATGCCCTAATCACCTCAGTTGAACACCTTGCAAAGGTCTAGAGACATCTAGACGTATATCTAATACTTCTCGTCACTACCTGAATATCTTGATCATGAGTGAGGGTTGGAATGAAGATAGACCAGTAAACCCTGTGCTTTGCTATCAGATAAGCTCCCTCTTTACTGCTGACAGTGGCAGTTTATCAATCTCTGTCTCTGTGAACAAGATCCGAGAATACTGAGTTCCCTTTTCAACTAGTAACTTCTCATCTGTGATTACCTTGGCTCGCCTCATCTTGGCCCGGGTCTGCTCGTTTTTCACAACACTTGACATCAAGCTGACCCAAAAGGCCTATGACGTCATTGAATGCAACAGAAACACAACACTGATCTTTTGTTAGACCACGCATTTAAATATTACCTTTTTTTTTTGCTGTGCTTTGAAACAAGGTTCTCGTGAAGGAGTTGCTTTAATGAGTCATAAAGCCATTTGGCCAAAAATTGGCCCGCTCAACTCAGCTTCCTTGCAACTCCAGCAGAGTAGAAACTAAAATTGTAACTGTTAGAAGGCTCTAGCACCTGATGAAGTCATACTGATTAAGTACTAGCGGAACCCGGCCGTTGAACTTCTATGGCAAGGATCCATTTCGAGCTCAGAGGGAGCGCTACACCAGTTGTAAACCGTGGGCTCCGACTCAGAAGCTGGCTATGGTTCTGGCCGCTTCGCACTTGGCTGAGTATCACTCCAGTGAGCTCTGAAGGTCATGGCTTCAAATGCACCAGGACGACTATTTTGGTGCCAAACTGCGGCGCTCATTCTTGTGAATTGGGTTTTTGTCTGTATGTAGATAGCAAAGACATCAAAACTTCATTTTTTTTAAATCGGCGTAATACAAACCTTTTTCCGTGTGACAATTTGATAACATTTAAAAAATACCTGACCGATCACATGACGTCTACAGCCTGGACGGATAAGCCACCGTTCCCACGCCGCGGATGCGAAACCCCATTCGTGTCACGACGATCATTACACATGCAGGCCCCCCTTTCCCCACCCCCACCTTACCAGTCAACTCCCTTTTTTTTTTTTCCTCTCTCTACACTTTACACGTCTAACCCGCAGCTCGTTGCTGCAGGTTCACACCTTTACGCTCAAGTCACAGCAGCAGGTTGAGAGAAATGGGCTCCGAAGCAGGAGAGAGAAAGGAGAGAGAAAGCATCACCTTATCGTCTGCAAACGTGGCCTTTAGGAGCCCACAAGTCATGATGCCATTCAAATTTAATGGTATCAGTTTTTTTATTTGTTGTTTTTTTTTAGAGGAACCATACCAACAAAACCTAAGTTGATTATTTAATGACTTAAAAAGAAAGTCTGTTGAAGCTATGCTAATGTCTAGACAATTATTTGGAAAGTTTAAGAGTAGGAAAGGCGGGTGTGGTGTGAGTCTTTAGAGTCAGCCATGAATGGATTAGGGTGTTGTTTTCGTAGCTTGGCAACAACTGAGCCAGAGAGCACATTCACTCGCACACACACAAACAAACGCACACTCAATGGAGAGCCGACAGATTCAGGATCGTCTTCATCGAATCTGATTGTTCTTCCTCTCCTTTCGAACTTTCAAACGCAGCGCGTGCGTCTGCCGGCGTGACCTAGATTTTGGAGCCTGCAGTGCAAACGCGAGTAATGGTCTGTGTGTGAGGGAGACAGAGAGAGCTCAGTGTATGGTTAACCATACGCTTCTCCTTCCCCCCACATCCAGGCACACAAACACAAACTCCCATTGGTGTCTGTTTCAACAAACCTCTTTCAAGCTGACTTACAAAAAAAACCCCCCAAAAAACAAGGGAGTCATGTGAATTAATGTGACGCTTATTAAAGGGCCTTTAATGTAATTAAAGGGCTTGTGTGCATCAACGACCGTCATAATAAAGATGGGGTTTTGTGTCTCTAATGGACAACGGCTCGTGTTGTCCCCTCAACCTCTGGTTTAATTTGCCTTTCGTCACCTTTGCGTATTTTTAAAGGCAATTGTTTTTTTCGATGTCATCAGTCGTCATCCGTTTCAACTCAAACTTTTAACATTCCTCTGTTGTGTTCGAGTAATCGTTGATAGTTTGGTAGTTTCAAACCCGTCGTCAAAGGGACGTTGTGTAGTATTTCAAGTATTTTAATTTGCTAAAATAATTTTTTCTTTATTTCCAAATGTGTCCTCATTTGGTGTAAAATGACCTCTCCTCATAAGAAGAATTTCCTCTCTGTATATACGTAGGACGGGTAAGTCCAGGGAGGTTTCCATGTCGTTCCGCCATTTTGAAAAACTATAATCGCGGAGAGGGACATAAAGCACTAGTCCTCCTGTCTAGCTAATCTACAATGCGTTTTCGTTCAGAGCCACGTGACTTAAACTACCCTATCTTGTTCGAGGAGTATTTACATGCTCACACGAATGATTCAATGCAGTTTGTAGTTTCTTTTAAATTACAAACCTCATCACCTGAGAGAAAACTTGATGCAGAAGTCATGTTGTCATTACTTTTTGACACATGACGGTTACTGTAGTTGCAATACCCATTTGAAAACGTGAAGCACTAGAGAGATTTCTTAGAATGCAAATTACAATTTCACCGTTTGATGGGAGAGATTTCTACATCGTGTACCTTTTAAAGTGAAGTTGTTTTTTCTGAAACTTTGAGATCTAGTGTAGATTTACCTCTTTTCACAATCCTACTGTTAACTCTTTAAAATAAAAACCTAACAAAATCAGAGTTATTCATACCAACTACATTAGAATAATTCTAAATTGAGCCTCTCAAAGCTGAACGCGCTTAGATTATTCTAATCTATCCGGCTTCCATCTCACCGTGCACACAGATGGATGCGCTTTTGTCACATTTTACGAGTCTGTATCGAACCTAAATGCTGTAAACTCACAGGTGACAAAGCTGACGCTTTCGGTGGCGAGTGGGAATTAATTAACTCCGATTTTCTCCGTGAGTGCGTTGACACTGGAGCTTCTGCAGACTCCGACTAGTGTTTTAACAAGTTGCCCTCGCTGTGACAGGTTTTGATACATTTTAAAAGGCTCCACAAGGTCTGAGCCGATTTTTTTCCCCCTGAATAATCTACAGTGCATAGCATTAAAAAAAGTTGATGAAGTTGTTAGGTCCGTAAAATATCGACATTTTAGATTCACTGATCTTTTTATGACAAACCACAGCAATGTAATAATTTTGGATGAATTTTCTAAGTGGATTATCCTTAGTTTAAAATGTTTTAAAATGTAATGTAGATGTAAGTTATTCAACAAAATGAATTAATTATCATATAATTTATGGCTTATTTGCCCAAATACTTGCTTTTTGCTCTTTGGTTTCCAGGTTCTAACAGGTTGTAAAGCTCTCTACTCATTTGGCCCCTTGGTTTGCATCATATGTTTTATGGTTGGTGCCATTTTCTTTAACCTTCTGTGCAAGTAGCAAGATGCAAAGGTATTAAATGTCCTTCTCATTGTTTGGTCTCGTGCGGTAGGAAAACTTAGCTATTTCTAGCCGAAGTCCTTGGGCCGACTTTCATGTCTCTTTATTGAATAAAAGCGTTGAACAGTAGCACATCTTAGAAATGTCAGCTGTCAGTCTCCAGTCTATTCGCTGTGACGATCTGTATCAGAAAATGGAAGTTTTGTACCTGAGTTACATCATTTCACCTTGGTAAAACTGTCGAGTTTCTCCTCTGAATCTGTCTAGAGTAACTATAGCTTCGATTTGGTGCTTTTTTAAGATGGCTCCGCCCTACAGGCAGGAAGCTTCCAGCCATAGTTTTTTCTTTTAGAAATTTATTCAGATTTTCTCCAGTGTTTTTATGTTTCTTTTAATATTATGCGTCGTGGATTGGATACTGTACTTCTAGGAGACTGGCTGGTGTTTACTCTGGTAACTTGCTAGTTACTCTATATAGTTATTTTATATTTTTTTATCTTTAATGGTGCATAACCATACTGACAGGACAGTTGTGAACCGATTGGGGCAGCTGAGTTTTTCAAAGCCCAGAAAATGTCTGGAAAAGGCCCTTGAATGTAGATGAAGATGAAGGGAAAAGCACAAAGTGTGGACAAAGAGAGTTAAACTATCTCTCCTACAAATCCATTGTATTTGACCATTTTATCTAACAATCTTGCGCTGCATTATTCCCCACCTCTCTCAGTTCCGTCGACATTTTGGTTCTTTTCAAACAGGAAAAGACCTCCCATCTGGGCAAATATAGCTTAGATTTTCAAAAAGCAAAGCGTGTTTTTTTGGAAGCGGCTGCAATTTTTTTCACCGTTTGACCTTTGAGGAGTTGCTGCAGCAGGTAAACCCGAGCAGCGAGCCCCCTTTCATCTCAGGACGTCTACGTTTTTACGTCTTTGTCGTCGATTTCGTCAGACGTTCAAACACTTTGCAGTGACACCCACGTTTAGTCTGTGTTTTTTTTTCTATGAACATGACGTTCAAAAGCCCCTTTTAAAAGTTCCTCTATGTCTGATAAACTTAAAAAAAAGCACTTTCTGCATCGCTCTGCTTTCCAACCACCAGACCTCACCTCAGTTGTTTTCTCATACACCGGTCGCACCCCATTTTGTCACAGTCTGCCATTTCCTTCTTACCCAGGGCGCACGATAGCCCACAGAGAGAAGGGGGCAACAGTTTGTTCCATTTAGCTGTGGGTTTGATATGTAGGAGGGGGGGGGGGCAAAGACACATTTTTCCAGTTAAAAACCAACAGCATCACATGATGACGACCACATTGGAGGCTTCACTCCACTTTCCATGTGTTGTATCTGAGTTTTCTCCTTTCTAATCAAGCAGTCTGACCCCACCACATTTAGCTCACCCAGCTTTTTTTGTTTTTGTTTTTTGTTTCTGACATTCCCGATCAGTTTTTAAACTTTTTAAAACTTAAAATCAATAGGTGTTTAAGTACTTTAGGGCATTCTGAGGAGCTTTTAGCATTTTCCTAAATGGAAATATTGCGTCTGTAGTACCAAAAGTCAGTGCTTTGTACACATTTAATCACATGGAATGAACGGCATTGTCCAATATTAATTACTTTATCTTTTTAAATCATCCAAATCTCAAAGGGAAATAGAAGTTATTCTCTTATCTCTGTTCGATCCAATAACAACAGCAATGTTGAACAGAGTAAGTCAAGAAAGGAATGTAAAGATATCAATGAATGCACGTTTCCGATGGTAACGTCTGTTTAATTTTAGCTGCAGAACTTCTCCGACATTAAAGGTACAACTAAAGTAAACATATTAACATTAATAAATTCATAATGAAAGTATTTAATGATGTCGTCTTTAAGCTTAGGTCTTCGTTCATTGTTCAAAAACCTTTTTCTCGTTTTTGTGAAACATCTGTATGTTTTATTTTGTCCTCAGTTTTATTTCACTTGGGTTGTCATCAGGAAAAATGTAACGATGATTCAATTAGAAACTGAAACTGATCCAATGCAGATTATGTGGCTAAGTTGCCAAACTAGTTTAAAAAAACAACATCAAACGGCTCTGTGTTTTTTGGACTTTGGAACACTAGAACAAGTTTAACTCGCCCTGCTGTAATTTGTCATTACAGGAAACAGCCTTTGAAAAGTAGCATTTCCTGTTTGTTTGCTGGGCTCTGTGAAGCGTTTTGTGGCCTTTCTCCCTAATATAATTTACTCCGGTTCTTTGATAATGTTGAGGCGTTTTTATGTTTTGTGTTGTTTTTAAAATGTTTTGCTCATCTGATATTTATTTCCCGCATCATTCGAATGTTTTTCCCCCTTTTTTCCATTGCGATTAGCTGTTTTCCTTCTATTTCTTTTTGTTTTTTAATGCTCTCTGTTTTTTTATGGCCGTATCATTTTATATTTTTGTTGTAGTTTTTTTTTTCTGATGTTATTCTACTCATTCTTTTTTCTTTTGCTGGTTTTGCACCTCACCGCCTCCGTGGCCGCTTAAGAGAGAAATAAAATGACGGCCCTATGATGCCTATTGGATTGTTGTTTTTTTGTTTTTTTCAGGCCGATAGATTTTTCTGCTAATGACTCGATCTCCTGTCAAGGCTGCTGAACTCCCCGGTCTGTCAGCACCTCGAACTGAAACTAATAAAACCACAGAAGCCGAACATGAAACATAAATTCTCTGAGCGCTCTCATTCACAGCTCCCCTTTAACTCAAATGTCTGTTTACTCCTCAGCTGTCAGCACTTAGTTTGTATCCTCATACGACAGAGAGCAGGGGAGGGGGGGCATCATGCAAAGCGGACGTTTGATACGGCGTTGCTTGGCAACAGTGTCAGGCAGCAGCCTTTTTTCAGAGTGACTCAATACAAAGTGTCGGAGTTGACGCCGCTTTGTGCACGCGTGTGCGGGAGAGCCATTAAACCATCCCGGTCGCACAGAAAGACGCCGACCGCCGCCTTTTGTGAGATCCTGCGGGCGTATTCCGCACAGTAAGCAACGCCCGAATAACAAAGCGTTACCTCCAGTTGTGCCGCCGCCACACCAAACAGCCCTCATCAGCACAAAGTGCCAGTGATTCCCTCCTCTTAGTATTTTGGCCTCAACACACCACTCCGCCGAGACAGAGTGTTTGATGTTATTGTTTATTAAAACTGTGTTCAAAAGGCATTAGTACGGCGTCATCAAGGTGCCAAATGTAATTCTGTAATTATATTTATTTGCAGATTATTTAGACCCTATAGTTTTTCAGCGTCATTCCTCCTTTTTTTAAATCTTCCTTTCGAGTTGTCAGACTTTCTTGAAATCTTTCAAAGTAGTATTCATCAGCAGCTTTCTCGACTTTCTGGTACTGAAGCAGGTTTTTTTTAACACATTAGCCAGTTTTTTTCCAGCCAGATGAAGTGGAAACACAAATAAAAACGATCAATTTTCGTGAAGATTCAAGCGACAACTGAAATACAGTTAAGATATACAGTCAAGAATGTTTCTTGACATGTTTTAGGTGAAAAAAAAGAATTTACTTAAAGTGAAAGCAACCACACGAGCCAGAAGTATGTAGGCCAGGAGGAAAACTGACTTAAAGAAAAAAAAGACAATTACTTTCATACCCGCTCTAACGAAACTGGAAAAATAAATAAATGAGAAGAAAGTGGCTCCTGCAAACCTCAAGAAATGGATGTGAAAAGCGATGTTTGGAAAATTGTCATAATAGGTGCGGCTATTTGGGAGAAAAGTGAAAAGCTGCCCTCATTCCAGTTCCGCATGGACACTCCTTTCCACCGGTAGCCAATCCTGTACGAGCTCTGAGAGTGTTGGCCAATCGGAGCCTTGACGCCCGGTTCCTGGTCAGGCCTCATACCTGATCATTCTTGGTGGAATATGGGTTTAGTTTCTGGCCGCTTAGCCCCAGACCTCTAAGCCCTCCCCCAAAAAATGTACTCATTTGTCATTGAATCATTAGGAAACGTGCTCCGAACGCAAATGGATGACCCCACAGAAAAAAAACAAGACAAAAAACAGTTTTAATTTTAGACACTCACTTACTGGCAGCTTGTCACAAAGAAACCTAATTACGTTTGCTCCCACGTCGATGGAAAATCGTCGGACAAAACACATTTTGAAAAACATGAAATGGTTGTTTTTTGTTTCGCTCAAAAATTCGATTAGCTGGGTACTTGAAATGCTACGTGCGGGCGTCTGAATCTGAAGAAACCAGCTCTTCCATTTATGAATGCAAAACGCATCCCTCTGCCCTGACTTATTATTTTGGCTCATCCTTCTCTGAATGTTTCTGGCCTGTACATCCCACACTTGTTAAGTTAGTCAAACCTTCTGCAACAGAATCCCTCAACACCCTAAAAGCGGCTGGCGATAACGAGCAAAATCGCTCCTGTCCTATTGTTGCCCGGAGGACGCTGCTTTAGTCCAGTCCCAATTATCAGTTAATTGTATATTTGCAATCATTTGATACAATCACGTTCACGCCTGGACGGGCCTCTCAATCATAATATTCAGCTGTTTAAAAGCAGCTGAACGAAACAAACCTGAATGTTACTTTGTTTTTAATAGTTTTTGCCCATTTTACAGTTAATCCACTGATAGTTTTACACCCTTCCGGGGCCCTTACCTTCAGCTGTGCTCCTGGCATGCCTGCAGTTTGTTTAGAGGGGTTTAAAAGGCAGACGGAAATTATTACGGCGCCTCTTCAACTCAAGTATGAGTCAGGGGAAAGTTTCAGATCATCCTGACAGTTGCAGGTACCTAGAAAGTTGCCCAGACAGCCCACAGCTTATGGGTGTTGGAGAGCCCTTTCAGGACTCACTCCAGCTTTCTTAATGTCCTGTTATTGGGGTTGAAGATGCTAATTAGTTTTTAATTGGATTGGACAGTTTGATAAGATAACTTTTTTTTCCCCCAGTCTCCTTCATAAGCTCTTTGTTTCGCTTTCCAGGTGAAACGTTTTTTGTTTTTGAAGACACAAGCGGCCTTTCATAGAAAAAGGAAATTGAGTGCACCATAAGACTTTTCTTTGCACGTCTTCTTCTGGCAAAAGTTTGTAAAGAGAGAAAGAAAAGCGTCCTATAAATTATGCAAACGTCAACCCATAAATAATAAGTAAAGGCATAAATAGGGACCCAATGCCGACTTAGTGTTGAACCCGGTCCTATTCGTGGTCTGGTCTGAAACGTGAGCCGACGACTCTCTCTGGTTGATTTAGTACAGCTATTATTAGACCTGTCTGTAAATGAACAAGTTTTTTTTCTGTTTATTTTTTTACTGTATGCTTTTTGTTTATGATCTTTTTTACATATTTTATTTAACAGACTAAATCTGCTCGGTCCCCGTTCTCTGGATGGTGGCTTTATGGCGGGATTACTTCATGGACTGTCTTTAGGTCTTTGGTGTAAAGTAGAAGTCGAGTAACAAGGAAGAAAAATAGTTGAACGCCTGTTTTTTTAATACATGTTTAGTCGCAAATCTTTTGGAATTTGTCTTGCAATGTGTTTGATCTGGCCAAAGAGAGCTTGAGAAAGATTTTTGGGGAAAAGTCATTCATCCCAGAGCAGCTGACAACAATGCATACTCAATTATTTGGCTATAATTCCCTGCAGAATGCCTGATGAAAACAGGAAGACACATCTCATTAGCCCCATTAGTAGCATCCCTACAGTCAGGCACGGCAGTGGAAGTATCATGTAAGGTCTGTGAGATAAGTCAGGAGAGTAACACGGATGGAGAATCTTTCACCTTTTTGCTGTCAAGTGTTGATAAATCAGTATCAGGAAGTCCTGAATTAAATCTGAACCCAAGTATTAGATACATTTAAATTTTTGAGGTAGTATTATGAATCATTATGCCTATGTTACGCTAATTAACTTTTTTATCAGACAGTTGTTTGTTTTGTGTTTTCTCAGCTAAATAATGTCTGTTGCTAAAAAAAAAAGAGCCAATATTCACTACTATATAAATACTTGTTTGATATGCGTTCTCTTTATCACAGGGCTACAACAGTCACAACCGTCTCTACCATACTTGGTTCTTAAAATAAAGTGCTCTAGGTGAAGGTGGTAAACGCACCACGTGGGGGTTTGATCGTTCTTAAAGAGCATCCGAGCAGCAGCAGCAGCAGGAGGAAGAAGAGTGTGGTTCCCCTTTAAACAGCCTTTTTGCAATGCTGCGTTAACCACGACGAAGTCTGACTTCCTCCATCCTACATGCACAAAGGTTTGTTAACCCTTCACCCTTCTGAAACTTTACACCCTCACAAATGCATGCCTGGCCCTGGGCGGGTGTACTGAATTTAAAAATAGTGAATGCTGAGACAGCTAATTACTGTTATCACACATGAATAAACGGGTCAGTAACTTAATTCAAATCTTGCCAAGACAATCACTTTTTAAAAAGGACTTTACAAAGAGATACACCACTTCTTAAGCACATATATCCTTTAAATATCATGTTATTTAATCTGTGAATCTGTAAACTGGTATATTTGCCTTTTTTTACCAAGACAAGACCACAGAGTGCATCTTTAAAACATTCCGCTTGTCACAAAGTACCTAAAGATACTTTAAAGATTAATATAAGACATAGAGTACCGTATACAAAACTGTGTCTTTTGAATAGTATTGTACACCTGCTGTTTGAAGTAAGAAAAAAAGTCTTTAAATGAGAAAAAAAATACAAACCAGATAAAAATTTATAGAAATTTATTTTTTTGTCACTTTATCAAAAATATTTGCAACACAATTGCATAGATGGACGCACACACACAAATAAAAAGCCTAGGTGATTGTTTCATGTGAGAGTAACAATGAGAAGACAGCACAGTCAGTCACACAACACATAGGCTTCTGTTTTTTTCATACCCACACACAAAAAAAGGTGTAAATGAATGGTTCCTGTTTTTGTTTCATCAGAAAAGGTGTTTAAACTCACTCGTCAGAATTCACTCCTCGTGAAGGAGGTCAGCAATAAATATTCCAAATATATTAATTCTTGGTTTGTTAAATACTTTTTTAATACATTTTGAGAACCAATTATTATGTTTCTACAAAAAGGGTTGAAACGATTTCTCTAACTTATACTGGAGTGTCCATTAGTGGCGAATAAAATGGGGGTGGGGGGAATAAAATAAAAAAATGGGAAAATACTACAAAAGCACCCTCTTAAAATATCTCTTTACAGACGAGAAAAGCAGAGCACAGGGTTCAGCTGTTGTGTTTGGTTTTGGGGAAGGGGGGTGGGGGTTGTTACTGCATAAGATCTTCAGAAATGTATCCTTCCTTTTTGTCAAAGCAAAAAATATCCACCGGTTATCACCCAGTTTTGTGCTTCTCTTTTCTAAGTGTTCCCCAAGAAAAAAAACAAACAAACAAAAACAAAAGAAAAAGAAAAACGTTCCTTCTTTGAGTTTTTGCACGAGGAGGCAACTAATCCATCTTCTCCCACCCGTTCATGAGTACGGCATTCCTTCTGACTGAGGGTGGAGGGGTGGTGTTGGTGGGGGGGGCTCCTGTGGAGGCTCAGTTGGCGTACTGTTTGTAAAAGGCAACCTTGACACGCTCGATCTGGTGGCACAGCTTGATGGCGGGTCCCAGCTTCAGGTCCATGCACTCCTGGACGGTGGGCAGGGTGAGCAGCAGTAAGGCCTGACCGTCGATGTCCTGTACAACACACACACACACACACACGCTTATTGACAAACTCCCAATTGTGTTCACAGTGGTAGGCAGGACCTTTCTGGGTGGAGTCTGCTTGTTCTGCCTGTGTCTGCGTGGGTTCTCCGGCTTCCTCCCACCGTCCATGTTAGGTTGACCGGACATTCCAAATTGCCCTGTGAGTGTGTGTGGTTGTTTGTCCTTGTGTATCTATGTGTTGTCCTGCGATGGACTGGCAGACCGTCCAGGGTTTACCCCGCCTCTTACCCATTGACCAATAGGATAGGCTCCAGCTTTCCCCCGTGACCCCTTTAGGGAATAAGCGGTAATGCATGGATGGAGGTTCACAGTGGTTTTATATTATGAATATTTACATTGTATGTTAATTTTTTTCATGTGGGAATGAGTCCCGTCTCTTTGGCTTAGGATCCTTCCTATCTGGGTGAAAGGACTCAGAAGCGTCTATTCAGAAAAGTAAAGTAGGAGCCAAATACAAAAGGAAGGTCCACCAATGCTCCCTTAATTATCTCCTTTAGGATACACTGGATACTCTTCTCACATGTATTTCTCTAAACAGGCCCTCAACAAATTGTGTACAAGTGTGTGTGCTCGGTGTGTGTACCTGTTCCCGAAAGATGTTGGCCAGTGACGCACAATCAGTGGAGTTGATAAACTGGACGACTTCGTCCACACTCCATTCCAGCGGGTTCCTGTCCAAAACCAGCTGACCTTCCTCCTCCTCCTCCTCAACCTGAACACACACACACACACACATTAAGAACATGCCCTTAATAATAATAATATGCACGCTTTCAATATTTGAGCCGTTTTCTTTGTTAAAGCTTTGGATGCCGACGCCACCCTCTGATCAAACTGGACCTCAGGCCGAAGTGTCCCCCCCGTCCCCCCCCCCGTCTCACCTTTAAGTCCTGTCCTCCTGCCGGCTGGTACTTGTTGTTGTTCTGGCTGTAGGCCGACAGCGAGCGGGTCGACCTCCTGCGCCCCTCCGGAGCTTCCTGTCCTCCTGCGGCGTTCCCGGCGCCGCCCGCCCTGCGCAGCGCCACCAGCCGGCGGGGGCGGCTGCTGGCGGTCACCTCCACTGACGAGGCGTCTGTGTGCTCGTCCCGGGGCTCCGAGCTGGTGCCCTCGCTGCCAGACTGCATCGCCATGTCCTCGTCCTCCTCTCCCTCATCGCTGTCCTGAAGGAAGGAACCCACAGCCCGTCAGACAGGTTGGTCTCTTTTTGTGTTTGCTTAGTTTGATTAGGGTCTGGTTTTCCTGTTTAACACCAGTTCCTCTTTTTTTCTCTCCTCTTCGGTCAACTTTAATAATCTAATAATTGACCATTCATTTATTGTTCAAGTAAAACCCCACATATTGCCCCCAATTTTAGCCTCCCAGTTGCTGGTTTATTCATTTTCTTAGTGTTTTGGTGGAAGAATGTCTGCAGAGTTACTACAAATCTTCAAAATTCTTTTCAAAAGAAACAGTTGCATCGATAAACGTGTTTTTTTCGCTGAAGGCTGTGGTGGCGAGCATCAACACCAGCGCCCCACGGGCTTTCAATCAGGCTCGATGCTGGGACCCAGCGCAGCCTCGGGCCCCTCATCTGCTTGTTACAGCTTCTCTACATTGATCCAAGGGTTCAATATTAATCTCAGTTTCCCTCGCTGACGTATTCCCGGGAAGGACTGACAAATCTGAGTCTATAGGCCAATGAGATCCTGCTTCAGGCCGACGAATAGGAAAGCAGCTACCCAAACTTATCCAGAGGGCATCCCTCTCTGTCTTTAAGAATCTTTTCAAGCCTTTTTTTTTTTTTTTTTTCCTCTGGTGAAGAGTCAGGAACCAAAAGGATTTGTGCAGGTAGGTAAATCCCTCCTCCCAGAAGTTGGGCTGCAGCCATTTTTTGTCTATTTACATCAGCACATCACCCAGGCGGCTCACATTCCTTTATGAGAAGCCCCAGTTGCGGGGCCGAGCTCGTTTGCGTTCAGACGCAGTGACGACGAAGGGGAGTGTTAACCGAACCAACCTGCGGGGAGCCGGCGGGAGTGTAGTCCACCGCCGACGAGCGCCGCTTCTTCTGCACAAAGATGGCTTTCCTCTTCTTCCGGCGCCGTGCCGGCTTGGCCAGCTCCCCCTCCGCCACCTCCCCTCCTCCCGCGGGCTTCAGCAGCTTCTTCCTCTTCCCGTAGTAATAAGCTGTGGTACGCACGGCAGTAGTGGGAAAAGACAAAAAAAAAAAAAAAAAACAATGCACCCAAAACAGAACAGTTAATTATGTGCTCTGCAGAGTCCCAGAAGCCTGTTCATAGCGGTGGTGCCGGGAGGGAAGCGCATGGTCGCAGGCACTCACTGTATTTGGTTTTGGTTTGAACGGAGCAGTTCTCGGGGCACTTGTCGGTGACGAGGACGGGGCTTAGGAGGTTCTGGCAGCACTGCAGCTTGGCGCACACCTTGCGGCAGAAGTCTGGGATCTGGTCGGCCAGGCGGACTATCCTGATGGTGGAGCGGTAGGTTTTTCCTTTGTACCTGAAACAGACAAAGGGGGAGGGGAGAGGGGACGTCACGACACCGTCAGCCGGCGATCCCGCCTTTATTTATGAGAACTCGGGATGATTAGATCAAAGCAGCCGACAATGAAGGACGATTTCCCGCGCGCTAACGACGCCGAGCGGCCCATTCTAGCCAAGCGGGCGCGATTTCACGCCAGCCAGTTGATGGAAGCGTTCCTGAAGGCGCGGGGTCAGTGCCGCCATAACCCGCCTAACGGCTAAGGTCATTCAGGAGCAGCGATTTGAGAACAGAGCAGCAGTGAAATTCAATTTAATCGGGAGGAGCAGAGAGAGGTGCTCCGGGCAAACACATGAGGAGGCGAGCCCTCCAACGACCTGAATATTCATTTATTTACAGGAGGAAGAATCGTGAAAGGAGAATGATTTCTTTTTATCTCCAAACTGTTGATCTGTGTGGGGCGAAAGCAACAGTCAACTGTGTCCATGGCAACAGAAGACTTTTAATGCCGCTTTCCTTTTGGATTCTGGTAAAACTACCACAGACCACCTACCTGTGCTACACCCATGATGGACTAAGAAACATTGCCAAGCAAATTGTCTAAACACTTTTCCTGAGGGTCAGTGAAATAAAACAGCGGCCGACACTTCTCAGTCGGAAGCTAAATTTGGTGAAAAAAAAAAAAGAGGTGCGTTTTACGTTTTACTTACTGTATCTATTAAATTATATAAAAAGGTAAACAAAGGCCTCAAAAAGTTCACAGAACTGAAATGTTTTGCATCCAAGTGTTTCTTATTTTCTAGCATTTGGAACAGAAAAGACGCCGCAGTCACAGGCGATTCTTTCTCTTTTAAGCCAGAAAAAAATGCGCTCTGAGGAATTTGTAATTTGGAAGGAAGGGGGGGGGGGGGGGCATTAAGATAGTCTGGGAGACCAAGTAAAAGGGAGACATTTGTTGTTATTTTAGCTGAGAGTGACAGTCCGCAATCCTAAAGGTAGAAAAAACACCAAAAAACACCCAGAACAGACGTGGACTGTTTGAAAATGAGAAAAGAAAGTCTCCTACTTGGCTTTGAGGGTCTCCTCCTGGCAGTCCCAGGTCTGCTCCTCCAGCTCCTGCAGCTCCTTCAGGACTCGACCGGGCTTGTAGGCCGCGTTGATCAGCATGCCCAGGAGCTGGAGGCAGAACAATAACCAAATAAATCAATACAGCATCCTTTGACAAAGAAAAACAAACAGTTCTTTTTTTTTTTTTTTACTTTTTATTTATGATTTTCAAGAATAAACAGGCAAATTAAAGGGCAAAACAACAAGGATAAAAAAAAAAAAGAATAAAAAAAAATAAAAACTAACCAGTCAACAAAACAAAAGTTCACAGAACAGACAATCAAAACACTGTCAGCTAACAAAGGGTCTGATAAGAGGATAAAATAAATGCACATCAGATTGTAGAATGTTATCGAGCATGAGACAGAGACCAAGCAAGTAAGAGACATTTCTGAGGACATTGAATCAAACAGCCCACCATGGAATATGGAATAACAACAATAAACATGCCGAAACGGTAAATGAGTAAAATAAATTATTAGAAAAAAAAAAAAACAGGTCCAGATGTAAACATCAGTTATTTTAGCCTATTATTTTGTATGTATCTATTGAAAGGACCCCAAACATCCAGGAACTTATGTTGATTGTCAGACAAAGAATATCGAATCTCCTCAAGATAGATACAGGACACCATATCATTAAGACATTTCTTAAAACAAGGCAGGGTAGAGGATTTCCATTCCCGTAGAATAACCCGCTTTGCTACTACTAAACCAAACAGAGACTGTTGTAGGGACATGGGAAGAGCAAGAGAGGATTTAGAGCAACCCAAAATGATCAAATGCCAATCCGGACAGAGAGGCTCGTCATAAGCGTTGCTATAAAATTCAAAAATCTTGCACCAGAAGTCATTTAGAAAAACAAACAGTTCTGAGGAAGAAACCCAAATTGCGGGCATGGAGAAGTATCCGACAACGGGCTAAGAAACTTAACAAAACGTGGACCAAAAAGCCCGCGGGTGCACAAAAAAGGGCTCTCGGGAGAAATGAGGCGCCTGTTTTGCGGAACGGCAGCTAAAGGTGTGCACGTGTGAACACGTTTGACTGACAGCTCCTCACGTTGACATGAAAGCGCCGCTGACAAACCGCAGGTGCTTAACAAGAGGTTGCCGGCTTAACCTCCACTTTACTCCCTCTCTCCCGTCCCGTTCAAAGCATGCAAGTCTTTGATCAACCCCCCCACCCCGCCACCATCCTCCCACCCTGGCCGGCGACGTGGGCCCACCTCTTTGAGGACCAGCGTGCATTTGCCGGGCCCCACCGCCTGCGGCAGCTCGGCGATGCGTCCCTTGTTGAGATAAGGCCCCGAGAAACAGCGATGGTTGACGTAGATCTTGGAGCAGCAGTATCGCCCGTTGGCCGCGCCTGAAACAGAGCAACCGCACCGGAAAGTTACCTGGGGTGGAGTTCTTTCGCAGCATTTTGGGTCCTTTCGCCAACATCCAGGTAAATTTACATTCGGTAGATTGGAGGAAATTGTTTAAAGTGTGGCAAAAAAGGTCAGAACTGTCACTTAGTTTCTTGTCAAACAATCCAAATGTGGAGGACATGAGTTAAATAAGGAAGCCTGTTTGAGACTAACTCCATGTGTGAGTGGCTGCCACTCTTTTCTTCTTCTGTTTAGATTAAAAGCCTCATTTTTATGTTAACAGGCAAATGGCACCGTGTTAGTCAGACTGAGTGGCATCTTCTTCCTCTCATGGAACTCCCTTTTACCAAATAACCATTAATGAAAATAAGAACATTTAAAATCCCTCATGTGTAAAGATTTTAAACGTCATGCCAGACCGTCACAAGCATTCTGAGCATTCATGCTTTAAAAAGTAATCAGAACAGAGTCGTGGTGGCCGACCAGCTTTCGCTGGCAGTATACAGGAAAACACGTCTTCCAAAACCAGTCCAACGAGCTAGAAATGTGCACGCTATGCGATACATCCCGCCAAATTTTTATCAATCTGCCCTGTAACCCAGCAAGAGTTCAGTTTTTCCGGTTAGCGCACGTTAACGTCTGTCATTTTCTACTTTAACATCCTCCAGTAAAGAGAAATATTTTGCCCATTCGGACTGTGCAAAGATGTGACAGAACATGCCAGCTGAACAGTCCCCCCCCCGCCTTCCCACCACCCCCACCAAGCCTTCAAAGGCTCAAACTGAGGGATGCTGATACCTGCACCTGGACCTTCACTGCCAGGGGCAAAAAGTAATTTGGTATGAATATGAATATCCATGAGCGGGTGTGTTTCGTCTTTGTTTCTTGTCTTTTTTTTTTTTTAAGCAGAGTTTGAAAAGAAGGACAAGGGTCCACTAGAAAACAATGCGTACACTCTCCTCAGCCTCACTCACTCCCCTTCATCTCTTGTTTTTTAAGTCCTTAAACACGCATGTTGTTTACATACTGATATGCCCCCAGAGCTAAACACTGTGTAGGCTGAGGTCTGATCTGATCTTCTCCAGCTCTGCCAGGAAAAAAAAAAAAAAAAGCGAGACCTGGCGACCGGCGTCGACTCCTTACGTTCCTTATCGTTTTACCTTCCTGTAGATAAACCAGGGAGCATCCTCACACCTTGCTTTTGGGTTTTTCATGCATTTATGCTTTAATCTCGTGCTTGAAATTCTCAGAGAAACGAAGCTGCACAGTGACCGTCAAAGTTTTTGACCCAACCTGCTCTAAATCCGGCATTTTCATGGCTTATAGATAACAAACCGCTGGAGGAGAATGTTGACGTACCCACTAAGGGGCAGGCAGACTTTTGCCAATAGCTAGAGTTAGTTAACCCATCAAGTTGAATCTTGCTGTGAAAAAACTAAATACAAAATCTTATGCCTCCCAATAGTTGTTTTTTTTGGGTTTTGCAGACATGTTTTTCTCTTTTTAGACAATAAGTAAGCAATAAGCCTCGGGGAGTGTTCAATTCATAAGCGCAATTCAGATGATTTCCTGTGAAACCGGATTCAACGGCCAAACGAAGTGGAAAAAAAAAAAGAAAAACTGTTTTGTAAAAGAACAAATAAGCACCTGCGGGCGAGGAAATGAACCACAAGAAGTCACATGATAAAACAGGCTGCAGTTTGGTGTGGCTGCTAGTCCAGTATTTATTTGAAGAAATAAACCCGAAAGCATCTCTGGATCTATTATGCAAGTTCCAGTAGAATGTTACCAGGTTATTTGGATTGTTGGAAGCAACTAGAAACAAAACCGCTTTCATCATTTGAGAGGGTCGCTGTGGCGCAGCCAGTTGCACTTCATACTGCTTCTGAGCAGCTTGAAAAATTCAGGGACAAAACGTTTGCTCACAAAGTCTGGAAATAGGAAGGCCTGCACTGGGACAGGGAAGTCGAGCCCCACAACTGACAAAAACATTATGTAATCCCTTTGATTTAATACCATGCATACTGCAGGGTAACATTTAAAGCACTGACTCTGTAATCACAGCTCTGCCTCCAACACAATGAAAACCAATGATATGAATCCTCAAGAGGAAATTATGTTGTTGTCATATAGAAAGAAAAGAAAGTGATCATGAGTTGTTGGGTTTTTGTTTTGGGGGGGGGGGGGTGTATTGAAGCAGAGCTGAAGAAGCCTCTGCCTCAACACATTCTAGAGCTTAATCACACTACAACATAAATGGTGTGCTGTTATTGCAAAAAAATTGTAAAACAAATATATGCAACAGTCTCTTGTCATATCGCAGTGGATTTTTTCTGTTAAATCTCGTGAATGAGGCAGAAAGAGGTTAATAACTAAGAGTGCGGAAGGTTTTAAAGCCTCAAAATATACATAAACAATAGAATAAATATAAATAAATATATTTTTTGCTCCATTTCTTACACAGATTAAATGGATGAGACGGAGCATCCGCACTCTTTCAAAGTTTGAATGTTAGAAATAGAACAAAAAGACGTGACGAAAAACAATACAATCCCTTTACGTGAAATTTCATTCTACTTCTTAAAAAAATTGGCATATTCCCTAATTTTTAATGTATTTTTTTTGATCACCCACTTTCTTTTCAAATTGCTGACTTGGAACGGCAATATTTATCAACACCGATGGGAGGAGAAATAAGCAGCGTGCGTCTCAGAGCAGAAGAACGACACGGGCCAGAAAAAGCTCTGTGTGCAGACATTCTTGGGCAATTAATTAAAGGCTTAAAAGTGATGAGTGAAAACCTCCGTGGCTTCTTTTATGGCCCCTCTGTACGGGGCTCTGCTGTGCACGGGGAGAATAAACCTCCAGCGATAAAGCGGCCGTCACAGAGCTGCAACGTGTTCCAGCAGAGGAGTGTCTGAAGAACAGAGTTGGCCCCGGGTGGAGTGGCGTCGGGCTTCCCCCTTGGCTCTCGTTATGGCAGCTCATTACCATTAATTACTGGCTCTTTTGATTACCTGGATCCATGGCGACAGGCTGGCAGTGGTTGGCTGGGGTCGCCTCGACGGGCTGGGACGGAGCCAGCCTGCATGAAAGAACCATCAGAATGGTCAGATACCCCCCACCAACGGATGGAATCAAACAGGAAGCGATATAGGAACCAGAGAAACCAAACGCTCGATCGGCAGCCGCCGCAGTTTCTGTCAGGTTTGGAAGCAGGTGTGTTTAAAAAAAAAAAAAGCAACGGGGGTTGGGGGGGGTGGTAGATTGGTGGGGGTATGTGGGTGTATTGATGAAAAGGAGTTAGCGGTTAGATGAGAGGGGAGACAAAGTGCAGCTGAAGACCTCATATTTCTCCCACTCTCAGCCCCGCCCCCCCCCCCCCCCCCCCCCCCCCCCCCATCACGTTCTCAAGGCCCTGCGTTTCCAGTCAACAGCGCAACGTGTCATTTGTCAACAAAATCAATCACTGCCTCGGGAAAGCAATCTCTGCCCTAAAAAAGCCACTGTTTCAATTAACGAGGGAGGGTTGCCTGGAGGGTGGAAATTCTTTTCTTCTTTTTTCTTTTTAAAGCTCGCAGGTAAAAAGGGCCCGAACAGCAAAAAAAGACATGAAAGCCAGGAACCTTCCCGTTCTATTAAGCTATCATTTCGAAGCATTTTGTTGTTAGCGTTTACTGGAGGGGGAGGGGGAAAAACTTCTGCAGCGGTTTTTGCTCACGTCATGGCTAAAACCGTGCAAAGATAACCAGAAATGCCATTTTTCTTTCATTTTTTTGGCCTCCAGTTAACAGTTAGATTCCCAGATTAAAAAACTTACTCTGTAATTTCTTTTCAAATTGGTAATTTACATCTAAATAATTACTGGTACTTTAATCTCCAACAGTTGTACATTCAAGTTTAGAGTTCTGTGAAAATTGTTATCTAATTAGATTTGCATCTTCTATTTCCTCCTCAGTTTTAATCCACTTGCTTTAGACAAGACACTTGTGTTATAAAGTACATCCTCTTTTATTCAAACCAGCTATAAATAAGTAGGTAAATACAGTTTCAGATGAATGAACATGACACATTGAACGTGTCATCTCTGAAAAGAGAAACAAAAACTATAGAAAGATGAGGAAGCAATGCTTTAAAAAAAAAACTAGGCACTTCAAGTAATTGTTTCTCTGTCTCCCACTAACAGCATTGTCATTGATTTGAACATTTAGCATGCTAACCGAGGCCTGCAGAGTCTGAGCTGTTTTTTTTAACACCTTATCCTATATTTATTGAAGTCTGACAATGGGGTGAGCTTCCTTTGACATCCACTTCTGGGAAGACTGTCAACTTCCTGGAATGTTTTCCACGTATAAATAATCTTTCTGGCTGTTGAACGACAGACTCCAAAGCCTGGGAATTCTCTTAGAGCTCTTCCCAGATTGATGGGCCGCAGTAATGGCCTCCCTTAAGATTGCTGCGGGTCTCTTTCTCTCTTGGCATTGTTTTGATACAGATCAGCCACCGATCAGCAGAATGCTGAGGCCGGTTTTTACAGGAGGTCCTCTTGCTGATGCTCAGACGATCAAATGCATTTGATCTGCAGTGCCTGGTTTCTACCTACTCTCCTCATTTCTGAGGTTTATGTGCTTTGTTTTTCATACATTTCTTACTTCATTTTTAGACCTGGAGGATTTTTTAAAAATGATAAACTTGACTATTTTTAGTACAAGAGATGCATTTTTTTAAACAGGATAAACCTTCCAAAAGCTCCAACTTCAAAAAGGTTTGAGCTTGTTTTTCTTACTGTTTTTCTGGCTGGACAACCGCTATCTTCTTCTGCTTCTGGCCTGCGGGGGAAAAAAATGAGAGCTGTTGCATTAAGCTGTCATTTCCCGGAAAATAATGTACACTTGTTTGTGTGTCTGTGTTTTTTTTTCTGCAGTGTACATACAGACAGGTTTGAGTGGAGTGGTCAGAGGGTAGCCGTTAGCTTCGCACCAGCCAACAGGGAAGATGTCCATGGATTCGACGTCCACAATTAACTCCGAGAGGGGCTTGGCCACACCTGGAGGGTCGGTAGACAGCAGAGAGAGGAGGGAGAGAGAGGAGGGAGAGTTTTGTTTACGCTTTCAGTCAGAGACGCGGCAGGGGGTGCAGCGACACTTAATCCAAGCACACAGAAATCCGTACCTTCCAGTAGGAGCCACAGCAGGCGTCCTCTGACCTGTGAGATCTGAGCCACGCACACCTCCGCCGGCCGGTGAGGGTTTACCGCCTCCAGCCACATGTCCTTGCTGAAGGCTCGATGCTGCCATGTCTGAAGTAAAAGAGATTTTTTTTTAATTTTTTTTTTTATAAAGAAGTTTGCCTTCAAGTAAGTATATCAAACTAACTATAACTTAGAATATGTTGTTAATGGTCCACGGCAGGCATCATTAGAGCCCTTTTATTGCTGGAAAATAAGTATTAAAATTTGTTTTATGCTGCCGTCCTGCACCACGTCGACCAAATGACAAAATCCACCGACTGACATTAAAACATCTCAGACAAACTGGAAGGCGCTGCATTATCCGGTTGTAATGCGGATTGCATTATTTAATAAAAATAATGCAATCTGCTGTAACATTATGACCACTGGCAGCCAGGAGTTCATGTACTGGAATCAGGTTAATGGACCAGTGTGAGGGTTTCATCACGTAATCCAACCTTTTCAGAGAATTTGCCGAGCATTAAACCTTCGGAGTTTTCTCCTCAGTCACTCTTTTGTGTTTCCTTCTAAAGCCCGTCACTGTAAACATCGCACTGGTTGTGTCCCAAACAATCCCGCCTCTCCCTGCTTTGCTCCCTGACGACGCCTCCGATAAGGCCGGCGTGCGCCAAATCCCCATGTTTTCCTTCCGTGCCGGGCTTTCTAAATATTTAAATGCAATCTAAATAATAAACAGGCATCTAAATGTCGCGCATAAATTATTACAAGCCGCCGGGTCGGCGTGGTCTTACGTCAGGAAAGCAGGCGTCGGGGGCCGCCTCGGTCCCGCTCTGCTTCAGGTAGTCGGCCCAGTCGAAGTCCTGCGGCAGCCCGTAGCCCCGCGGCCTCTCCAGCGTGGCGCCGTTCTTCAGGCACCACTGCACGGGCAGGATGCCGGGGGAGCCGGCGTGACACACCACCGAGCGGGGCTTGGCGTCGGCAGAGAGATCGTCCAGCGTCACCTGGAAGTAGGTGTCGTTGTAAACCTGAGGAGGAAACAGAAGCAAGGGGTTTATCACAGCCAGACTTGAAGGAACTTCCAACATTAATGAACCTGCGTCTGTTTTCTGGTTGTCAGAGAGGCCCTCGTTCTGGCTTGGAGGGAACAAATGGGACTTCTGAGGTGCCTCACGGGTTGATTTTACTCAGATTTGTTACAGATGCCCGCGATGTCTAGACTTAAACTCACGCTTAAAACCAAGGTAAAGATGGGACCCGTTTTTCTTTTTAAAGCTATCTTATAATTAATACTTTAATGTAATGTAATAAGTTTGATTTTTTTGTTTTGTATTGACTTTTTGGCTAATTTATTTACACCCCAGTGGACCTTCATGTCACATGGTGTCAAAGTCTTTTTAATAACACTGATGACCATTATAAATAATCAAAATACAAATAATCTTTTCAGAACATTGCATCCGCCACATAGAAAAAACAATACAAAAATGAAATACAAAAAACCCCCCCCAAAAAAACAGTCAATTTGCCGTCAAGATAAGCCATTGATATTACCCACCAATCGTCTTCATTGTGTCAAATATATATATATTTCCTAACTTTATTCTTTTTTCCCCCTCAACTATCTACCTGAAAAAGACATGGAGGATTTTAAACTCTCAAATCTGTCTCTGGGGTAACTTTGACATGTAGAAATCTGGTTTTCTAGCTGCCTGTATGCCTCTTATCATAACCATGATTGAAATGATTCCCATTAAGAAAGAAAAAAAAAGACGTTTAATTAAATAAATTAGGTCTATTATACTATATATGGCAAATGTTAATTTTAAGGAATTAATTTCTTATTTCAGTTTTTCTAAATTGTTACCATGTCTAATATTTTGGTCTTCTTTGAGTACATTCGTCCCCTAATATTTAAATCAATAAATCAGCAGTTACTCAGTACTCGAATACTTTAACTTTTTTGTAATTCATATTCTTTTGACTTTTACTCCACTAATATTCTTCAAAAGTTAGTTAGTTAATCTTACAGGAGTAACATTTTTGGCTACTATACACACCCATTTAAATAATAAAATACGAAAATAAAGTCTGTCAGACTAAATAAATACAACCCACCTGTGTTTATTTTCTTTGCACACGGGTGCTAACGGGAATCAACCAGTAAATTATGGTTTTATCACATTAAGGAGGCAGTGGTTAAAGATTACCGCTGCAAAGGTTATTAAACTATTAATATGCTTCCAGGAAGTTGTGATAAGAACACAACCAGTGAGAGGCGTCGGACATATCTGCTTAGGCTGGTTGGGAAAATGAAGAAAAAAAAACACCATACAAGACATCAGACACTAAGGTAGGAAAGTCTAATGGTTCAGGTAATAAGCTACGAGTTAAAGTTTCATGTTTTATGGGGTCAAAGATGCAAACGCTGAGAATTTTTTTCAAATTGTTGCCACAGTGAAGCTCAAAAGGAAAAGAAAACTGCAGAAAAAAAAAGGAGCCTCATCATTTGTGTTATCTTTTTTTCCGTGGTTCAATCAGAAGATTTCAAAGTTATTTTAGAGCTCAAGCTGTTAACCCAGAACCGGAGAGCAAGGTTTGAGGGGAAGGTCTGGGGTCAGAGCGTGCAGCGCTCTACCAAGACTGCAGAAGAACAGTGTTTTTTATACTGGAAGAAATGAAAAGAAATCTGTGCTGGCAGAAGGAAAGAACTAATTCAGGAGATGCGAAACACAACGCATACCCTCAACAGATTCTGGATTCTCATGGGAAGCATCAAAAAACAAAACAAAAAACTTTTTTTTTTGGATTTCACCACATGACATAAAGACGTTCGTTGCTGTTTTTAGTCTAATTGTTAGTTCTCCAAATTATTTTTCTTGAAATTCAGCACTTTTCTTTCTTAAAAAGAGAGAGACGTTTTTTTGTTTTTATTGCCTGTAACATATGTGATGAAATACCAAAGAACTTCCCTGGAACGCATTCAGTGAATTCCTCTTTCTGGAATTCACATGAGGAACCATGCCAAAAAAAAAATCATCTTTTTCCTGCAGCAGCTGAAAAATTCCCGTGGGAGGAGCCTGCCGGAAACTTCTATACATCACGCTGTGGATAAGGCTTGGTTTTCCGGAGTGACTCACCTTGGTGACAGAAACGGGGCAGATCTGGAGCTGCTCCCTCGGAGAAACCATCTCCAGCTTCATGCCCGTCTTGAAGGAGTGCTTGGGCAGGTCTACGTGGTCCTGACACAGTAAAGTCAACTGTCAGACAAACGTGCTCCACTTTTTAAACGCCTTCAGGACCATGTAGGCCACGCCAGCACAGCAGGAAAGCGACCGGCGATCGTTAGGCCCAGCTAAATTTCCCTTTTTGCATCCGAGCATAGATGTATGCTGCTGCTCTTATTTAAAGAAGAAAAACAACTGAACTGTGAGATTCAGGGGAATCTCTTCGGTTGGATCTGGGATTGATGGCGTTGCTGTTATCTCTTGTTTTGCCTGGAGGCCGCTCGGCATGCCAGCGCTCCGATTCAGGTCAAACTGACTGGGAAGATTTATCTTCCTTTATGACACAGATGTTTGATTTTGTCTCGCAGAAGACCAGCTTTACCAGGAAGCTGGGAGTAGATAATCAGCTCCTTTGTTTGTTTTCTGTGTTTCGTCTGTGTAGACATAAAGATGTTTAAATAAGAAAACTGACCAGTCAAGTTTTTTTAGCCTCCCTTCTTGCTATTAGAATCATAAAACAGAGGTGGGAAAAGATCAGTGAATCAGGTGGATATGTTGATGTGAAGGATCAGATGGCAGAATTCTTCCAGAAGAGCCAAGCTTCATAAGAGCGGCTTTTATCTCAGTGATCTTATTCTAGTCAATTTGTTTAATCAGAACTGGGCCTATTTACTAATCGCCCTTATCTGTTTTTCTAACATTAAAATTGCTTTCAGGGAATTTTTCGGTGGGGGAAAAACATTTCTCTTAACTCCTAACTGACCCTGCATCCTGTTGTGCGTCTTCTTCAGCGCACAGTGGGCGCATTCAGATGAGCGAATGTGAAACTAACAGAGAAATTAGATCTAGCTCGTCTTCTATGAGGCCTTCTTTTTATCTCTTAAAACCTAACTGCCACCTGGTAACATTTAAGTAACCTTTTACGAAACATCTAAGAAAAGGTCTGGGCACTGAAACATCAGCTATAATCTCCTCCTGGTCAGAGACGGTGATCAGAAAATGCTCGGAACGCACCTTGAAGACCTCCAGCGGCAGCGGACTGGCCTGCCCGTGGAGCTGGGCGTCTTTCAGGGCCTGCTGCCACTCGCCGGTGCCCTTCAGAGTCCTGAGATCTGAGCAAATGACAACATCACGACGTCAGAGAAGTTTTCACAGTGTTCGGCTTTTCCACTTTTTTTCTAACCTAATTCTTATCCTTAAGTGGCTTTGTCCCAAATAGCACTGAATGAATCCTTCCTCAAAATTTTACACACAATACTTCAGTGCAAGAATGCTTTTTCACATTGCTTTGCAATCACAATCGTTTAGATATTTTTGCTAACTCATTGGAAATAGAAAACTAAGAAATAAATATTTTATGCAAGCACTGTATATTTAGGTTCATGTTAAAAGACACATGCTCTCCATTCACTTTAGGCTGTGAAAGTAAATCACGGTTTGGGGGATTAGAAAGATTGCACCTCACACAAATGCTTTTTTTTAATCCAGGCTTGATTAAACTAAAACTAAATTTGCTTCTTATGTATGTTAGAAGTAAATGTAATGGCTGCTCTAAAAAAAACGTATTTTAAAAAAAAAACTATTTTGTTTTATTTACAGATTGTTCTTGTTTTCTTATACAAGATGGCTAAAAGGCCACTTTAGGTTTCTAAACTTCCAACATCCCTCTTCTCACTGTTTACAAACTGATGCAGGGTTTTTTCCTCTTGTATCTAAGACCACCAAAAAAAGTGTCTCTGTTTTGTCTTTGGGGAAGTTGTGTTTCCTCTCAGCCGTTCGCTGTCAGGGTATTCATTTATGGTGCAAACGGTGTTTTTACGCACAAATTACTAAGCGGAGGAGTTTTTCATCCATTCATCTCTGAAGGATATCTGGTGCAAAGACGAGACATAACATTCTATGACGAGAGAGAGCTTTTTTTTCCCCTTCTCAATCAAAACCACAACACGTATGATAACTGCTTTGTTTTGTCAGCGTTCCCATAACAGCAGCTTCTGTCCAACTGCGAAAGAAAAGAGGTAAAAATGTTAGACTCTGACCGGTCGGTGGCTCTAAGGCAAGGTGGTTTTCCAGGGCCCAGCCCAGGGGCCGGAGCCTGACGTCCAGATAGAAGAGCCAGGAGTCGTGGGCCTGGTGTTCCTCGGAGAGGCCCGCGTAACGCAGCTGGAGCCTCCCCCCGATGTTCTGAACCACCCGAACGGGCCAGTAAAGGGAAGGGTCTGAAACATCCCGGAGCTCCAAGACGGAGCCCTCAACAATCAGATCCACCGTGTTCTTCCCTCGGAGAGGCTGGGGAGCAGACAGAGGGAGCTCTTCAGGCACTCGGAAATCTCCACGGGGCACACAACAGCTTGAGAATAATCTCATTGTTTTGGAAATTTGGAGTCCGACGCCTGTTTACGCTCCCAATCAGAGCGGTGAAAAGCGCTACACGCTTTTCTTTCTTTTGATGTTTGTCAGATGAGATGGAATTGTCAAGCGTAGCCAAAATGAGCAGGATGCCTCATTTGCATCGTCTGACGAGGCTATAGGTGGCTCCGGCTACACATCTACAGCCCAAACGCCAGAGCCATGATAAAACCCCGTCATTCAGCCTTCACACGCAAATCCTTTGTGAATCCCAAAATTCTGATGTCAGTCTAAGTTAGACCAAAAGGGCTTTTTGGTCTATTGTGTTCAAACAGCCAACGTGTTTTGGCTGAAACAAAAAGGAACAAAACACCTGAAATGAGATTTAAGAAAAAACTAAATGATAGAAAATAAAGGTCATAGGAAAAGAAGGGGGTGGGGACCTTGATGAAAGAGACCCTGAAAAGAGAAAAGGAAAAAAAAAAAAAAGCCACTACAAGACAAAAATATTGTGGTTAAGAGGCACCGAATGCTGCCAGTACATTTATGAAAAGGCCAAAGAGATAAAAGCGTTACACAAAAATGTTGAAAAACCAAAAACTGAGGTATATCTGATGATCTTTCCATGTATCATATTGGGGGGTTCCTTTATGCCATAATCTACCCCCTCTAAACATCGTTATTAAAAAAATGACACAGCTCTATGTACTCTGCAGCATCATAGCGAGCTAACGGGGAATTTTCGAGATCAAGATCTAGATCTTTTTCATTTGATGGAAAGCACAATTTAAAAACACAAAATTTCTCACCCCTTCCAGCAGATTAGCCGGCGCCGTTCTGGAGCCGGTCAGGTCCTGAATGAGGAACTCGGTCCAGTCGCTGTATTTCTCCTTGATGGCTGTTAAAAGAGCGAGACAAGAGCAAAGAAGCCGGACGGTGAAAAAAAGAAAACAAAATAAAAACTTGCTGGTACGAGTGGGCAGTGAGCGTGCCGCAACTTTGATGCACATGCCGCCACACAGCAGAGTCAAAACTGCCACCGCAGAACTACAAGCAGAAGTGCATGCGTGCATTCATGAGAACAATACACATACCATCCTTATGTTTTTAATGAGGAACCGGGGGGAAAAAAATGCACAGAAAACTCAAGAGGGCCTGACCGATTTCGACAAAGGGCACCATTACGCCGAGAACTGACGTTCTCAGGCTTTAATGTGCAAAGAGAAGGCTGGAAAATGGCTCTATCTTGCAGGCTTGTGCAGAGGTTGCCAGCTTTTAGGAGACGAAGTGACTACTGCCCTGCTGGGAAGTGAGAACAGACGGACTCCTAACCTCTCATACTGAAAAGAACTCATTGAACAAAACCAGATCCAGAATTATGTCTAAATTCTGAATTTTCGGCACCAAGAAAAAACAAAAAACAACCTTAACTTTGAACGCTCACTAGGAATATTCCTGGTTATTATGATGACTGAGATGGAACCTTTCTCTGTATGGCCGTCGTAGCATGAAGTCACTGTTTTGTTTTAGTGACCAACAACCTGGAAAAACTGAACCAAGAGCGCCTTAACTCAATACTTTGAACCCACTAAGACCTCACAAAGTATTTGCCTGCCCCGTCTGCACATTTTAAGAGATAGCATCGTTTCTAATGCACGCACCGAATGATCTTTTGGTTAAAGAAACTCATGTTTTATGGAAACATCAAGCCCTTCCTATTCCAAACAGTCCTCAGTTTTAAGCACGGATGACTTTATGGGCTGCCCTCGTTAAAAATGGGAAAAAGAATGCATCTTTGTGCAAAATGCCTGGTTCTTACTAAATAATTATTACATTAAAAACAATGCCACTGGATTTGATGAGGTTTAATTGAACTAGCTGAACGTATTTAGTGGGACCTTGTTCTGAAAACAGATCATTTTGACAAAATTGCGCCAAACAATTTGGCAATAAAATATGAGGGGTAAATGATGTACGACAAAATGTCAGAGGACTCAAGACTTTGCACTGGAATCCGCAGACTAAACTATCAATTGGATTTATGTGCAACAAATACTCTGCTATGGTTAACCTTGCAGCGACCGAAGTTCTGTCCCCCAATGAGAGGTGAATCCCCTCGTTGTTACCGCGTTATAACCAGATCTGTGTCTTCACCGCACGCACATACAAATACACATAAATACCAGCTGGACCATTCACGGTTGTATTTAAAAGTAGCTTACAGCTAATTTACATCGTGATGTTTGGGTTTTCGATGCTTCCCTTTGCGTTACTTTTGCTTTTATTCGATTTTAACTCAGGACATGTGGTTAACTTCTTTCCTCTGCTTTCCCTACAAAGCGCAGCCTCTAGAAGTACTTTGAAGAAATCCCTCATGCTCTACCTGTAGATGGTGACTTAAGAAAAAGTCCTGTGCAGACGCATGACAGCTTGAGAGACTGAAAGTGTTACTAAATGAGTCACAGTTGAAAAATGACTGCAGCAAGAACTGGTATTCTGGCTGCGTTGCCGATCGTCATCAAGCTAAAGCGAAAGAGAAAAAAAAGCAGCCAGTACCCCGAGGCGCGGAATCCAGGAAAACAAGCCCCCGATTCAGGTTTTAAAATCTTTTAAGTACTAAAAAAAACAAACAAATGTTTTGTTGTTCTAACTGGTTTGCTAATTATGAGTGGGTGTGGATTTACATGGTGAGGAAGAGCTCACCGGTTTCTGACTCTGGATGCAGTGTTTACCAGCATCTTATTTCCATTTTCTCTTTTATTCCCATTTTGCATTTGCAAACAGATTTAAATGCAGTAGTCTAAGCGGGTAAGTTTCTATGAATGAGCAGTTTAAATTGGCAGAGCCACAACAGAAAAAGTTTACTTTTAAGGAATGAATCAGTAAATATAGCTAATTTCCAACCTGATATCTCCAATTCAAATTTTACCAGTGAGCTCTGACACATGCAAAGACAACACATCGCTGGCCTTGTCTCATTACTCTGACTCATAAGTTCCAAACAAGACAGAATTCACTGGAACATCTGCTAAATGATGTAATCAAAATACCGACTTACTAATTTTGAAAGAAGAACTTTTTTTCTTGTTTTTCTTCCCTGATTTTTATGCAGTGCACTGCAATAAAAAGACTCTTTCGTATTTGTAATCAGTTTTTTTTCTGTGGCTGCATACTTTGCACAACAAAAAATTTGAAGGAAGTGACAAATAATTAAAATTGCATTCCTTTTGACATGGATAGACGACAGAGGTGTAGTTATCAAAGGTTAAAAAGGTCATTTTGGGAGAGAAAAATGCATTGAGGGTTCTTTTTATGCATTTATACAGAATTTCCCATTAAAGAAAAACTTTTTAAAAGTCTGGATTTCAATTAAATAACCATGATCCCAAATAAGCAAGTAAACCAAAAGACACTTTGTATAACTATCCTTTTCATACAGTGCTCACTGGCATCTGCGAAGTGCTAAAACAAAAAAAATAAATAAAAACAGTCAAAAAAGAGGAACAATAAGGTTAAAAAAATGTGACATTTCTGTTAATTTCATTCTTTTTTTTTTTTTTCCAGATGGAGAGTGTATTGAACATGGAGCCATATTTGGTGCTAAATAGGTTCACATCTTTAAGCCATTTTAACGTTGATGTGACACCTAGACAAATTTCCCACTCAATTTCCCTCCAGTGTTTTAAAACACTGCTGTGTTCTACACTGAACTATTGCAGACAGTAAGGGCTGCATATTTCTTCAGCTTTTCCTTATTCTGCCTTAAAAAAAAAAGAAGAAAAGAGCTGCACGTCCTAAGTTAAGAACAAGAAATGCCCCGCTGTACCTTCCTTGCGGTTGCATATGCATGATGTTACTGAGAACCCTTTTTATTCATTAGAGCAAATGAGATAAATACATAATTGACAAAGGAAGCCCAATCGATAAGTCCTGTTTGGCTCGGGATAGGTAGGTTCTGCCACAATCAAATAAACAGTGTCATTTTCTGGCAAATACATCCATGTGACAGTTACCAGGGGAGCAGTTTTACTGTGACAGTAACATGAAGAGTGAGCCTGTCTGGGGACAGCCATTCTCTTTATGCCTGTATAATAATAGTAGTTGCCCCCCCCCAGTGAGCCTCTTTCTCTGTCCTCACCACTTCTGCCGGTAGTCTGCACACACCGAAATAGATCGACCATTTTTAAAGATCCTGCCCAGATTAGTCATGAAGACGTTTACAGCTCAACACATGCAAACTTACACCTCCCTCCACCCTTTCTTACCCCCTCTCCCTCTTCCTCCCTCCCCGTGCAATTTGCTTCCACTCTCCTTTACTGCGCGGCGTTTTAATGATTATTCATTTTCATTCATCTCCATCCCGAAGGCAGCGGGCACACAGGAGGTGAAAGCTTGACTTTCACATAACAATAAGAGCATAATTAACCTTGACAGGGGAGATCCTCAAAAAACACACTTCTCCTCCCCCAAATAGGCACATTATCCCACAACCGACCCCCCCTCCTCTCCCCTCAAGAGGCCCAGATGCTTGAAGTCTCCAAGCAACTAACTAGTATATAAAAAAATAAATAAATATGAATACATGCAGCTTGAATGAAACATCACATTTGCATCTCCTCTGTAAACAAACTCCTCTCTCAGCGTGCGGGGCTCATTCAAAAACCTTTGCTTTAGATAATCAGCCTTCTAATTAACGACGAGAAATCAACCCGGTGCTTTAAGCCGTGATCACAGCGGCGCAACACATTCTAATCAGACCTAATGGGAGCAAATAGCGCCCGGTTCTTCCTCTCTGTCCCATCCGGTGGTTATCCGCCGTCGTGGAGAAGAACGGTGCGCGTTTTGGCAGGAAGTTTCAGAGGCCATATTGTTAACATTTTGATTGTGGCGTTCATTACAGGGGATATCAAACCAATTAGTGTAAATATGAGGTACATTGAGAGTGCTGAGGAGACCCACAGGATCAGGGCACCTGTGCGCGTCCGCCTTTATTTCCACTCCTGAAAGAAAAAACAAAAAAACTCTCGGGTTGCTTATGAAAATCGCCGATCTTAAAAAGGCAAAACTAACACACGGACGTTTTTCTCTGTGAGGCTATGCAAATGCAGGGGAAGGTCAGGGAAACACGACCCGAACTAGAGCCATCCACCGAGTCCCGCCACATTGTTTTACATACATGTGCGTCCGCTGGGTTGTTTCATGGGTTTTAAGCCACTTTCAGATTAAAGATGGGTAATATGAGGCTCTACAGAGGTCTGTGTTCATTAGAAATAAATAAATAAATGGATGACCATGTCAGTAATGTGGGGTTGTTGTTTTGGGAAATGGCCCCAACAAAAGGGCATAGAATGTACAGTGTCTTGAGACACCTCTATTTTTTTTAAGGATGTTTTTAAGAAAAACAGAAAAAGTTCCAAAAAACCAGCACAAAGCTTTTCAATGGATGACGGCTGCCTTTTTTCCACCCTGTTCTTTGTCAAAATGATCTAACATCGCCACCATAATGTCGATATCCTGGTTCTGGGGGGGATTTATTCTTGCAGAAGACATCTTACAAACATATTATTCTTACTCTGACAACATTCTGCAGCTGCTACCACACGCTATGCTGGGATACCCTTCCGTCTCATCTAGTCGCTCTTCGGGAATCGCCCACTAACGTTATCGTTTTTTTCATAGATGCAACAAAAAGAAACCAGAACAAAAGTTTGCCTTACCACTTCAGACTCTGACGTCAATGTGTAAACAGAATCCTGGTCTCTCTTTAGTAAAGTTTGATGAATTAACAGGTCAGCATTAAGCCCCTCAACAAAGAAACTAAAAAATAAATACACAGACTGTGTTTAGATAGATGAATAGGGCTGAACACGAGTTAAATTAAGCAGTTGTGTGAAGAAAAAAACAGATTAACTTTGGAAAGCTTCTGGAAATATTGCTCAACGCTACTTTTGTTTATGGAAGACAGATATGTAAAAAATGGACGGATGACTACTTTTGCACAGCTGTGAACAAGAGAACGAAAATCAATTTGAGGAGATTTACTCATTTAAATGTGAACCTTTTCACTTTCTTATTTTTTCCCCCAATTAAACACGCATCACATCCAAGCAGCTTTTCACATCTCTAACTTCTGGGGAGTTATTCAGGCTGTCTCAGGTCACCGGTCACACTTCACCCCCCGCCACTGTCATAAGATCATCGTTCGGCACATGTCGAAGTTTGTTGACCTAGCAGCTGTTCTTTTCTCACCAGTATGTTAGCTTTGTTTTTTTATGACCAGTCAAAAACAAAACAAAGCATAAAACATCATTCTCACTGTATTTATGAGTTTAGATCTTATCAACAAATCAAGTTCTGCATCTAAAACAGAGAAGGAAGAAGTATAGCGATGTCATAGTTGCATCTAAAACAGAGAAGGAAGAAGTATATCGATGTCAAAAAATGGCAATGACCAAACCATAGTGTTTATTTCTAAAGAGAAAACTTAAATCAAATCCATACTGAATGGCTTTTTTAGCTTTTCTAAGTTTAACAGGCCAATAGAATGTTTTTCAACCATTATCTTCAGCTTTCTGAATTCCGGCTGAACAATTTTATGACATATAAAAGGTCAAATTCTCAAAGGCAAAGGACCCCTAACTGGTAACGGTACCATAATCAACTCCTGCCGCAAAACCTCTCCACATTTATGTCAAAGGTTCTTGCTGCCAGAGCATAAATGCATCTCTGCCACTAAGTAAAGCAACGCATCATAACCAAACCAACTCAGAGTCATTCAGCTGTATATATATTTTTTTTTTCCCTGTTCACCTTATATGAGAGCAGCCCAACTTCTACACGCCTCACACACGCACAGCCAGACGCGGCCTGTGTCGGGGTGTAATCTCCAGCAGGGTCTGGCAGGAAGCAGTGTGGTGAATTCATTATGCAAATAGTCTTTGTCAGGGGTTGTTCTGTGAGCAGCTACCTCACCACATGACCAAACTTGTGATGCCGCCTGAAAACGCTCCGAATGAGAACGGATCGAGTCTCCCCTATGGCTGCAGAGCCCAACGCATGCGCATGCACAAGCACATGCACACACATTTAAAAACCAAAAACATGCACTTGAAGGGGTCGCTGTTAGCCCCTCAACGCCTCGCCGGAGCAAACCAACATTTTTCCTCCCAACTTTCTGTGTCCCAGTTTAAAAACCTGTTCATTTTGAATTTAAAATAACTTCAAATAGGTTATTCTGCTTAAATGGGAATCATAGCCAAAAATATATACAGAGCTCCCGATGGCTGTGTGGTTGAACACAAAAACTTCTTTGAATGTTAACAGAGGAGCGCCTGATTGTGTGTGTGTGTGTGTGTGTGTGTGTGTGTGTGGGGGGGGGGGGGGGTTCCACAACTGAATAAGCAAGTTAGGCATGTTTTCTATATTATGTTCTTTGTTTGATTGAACTCATTCATATGAACTAGCATTTCTTTTCTTTTCTTTTTCTAAACAAAAGAGTTGAGTGATTTATCAGCAACTCTCAGGAGGTAGAATTTGGAAACCACTGCGTCGTTTAGAGCAATGCAAACAGGAAAACATCAGAGGGCGTAATGTGAAAATCTGACGACGAGACAATGGAAAAGTTTTTTTTTTCTTTTATTCAAGTCAAAGCTTGCTTTTGAATGTTAAAAACTGAGGGGCTGGATGTAAAAGCCTTCAATAGGTAATTCATTCTGTAAAAATGAAACTTTTACATGCACTTTGCAAACATGCAAATGTTGTTAAAATGTTAAACCCCTGGTTTAGATTCCAACTTTTCTTTATGTGTCAAACGATGGAAAGATGGTTTATGAATGCCTGACAGTCAGATGTCTGCCTCTGCCGAGAATACGAATTAACAAAAATTCTTTAGTGTTCATGCAATAACCATAAGTTATGTCTGCAAAGTATAGGTGTAAGTCAGAAAAAAGAGAAAAATGATGATTGTTATCATTAAATGGAAGCTCTATTGCATCAAAATAATTAACACAAGAGCTTTAAAAATAATTAAGTAAAAACAATTAAAAAACACAAAAGCAACAAAAACTAAATTTACTTAGCAAACTAAACCAACCAAATAAATAAAAAAAAAAGATAAAACTATGTTTGCTGTCGTGTTGGCATCATCTGGTCTTGTATTTGCAGCTGAGGAGCCTGATTGAAGTCTGAATAGGTGGAAATATGTCCCTTAATTTGACTCAAGCTGCCTCCACTACAACCACGCATACTTTTATCGTTTCACCAAACAAGCAATCTAAATATGGAAGCCCATTTAATGAGACACAAATTGATTTTTTTTCCCTCCTTTCGGCTATTTCCCACAAATGCGACGAGAAAGTTTCATCTGCTAAATTATTATCTCCCTCCTTTCGGAAGCTGCAGCTTAACCTTTCTTTCTCCGTCATTTCTTCAATTAGAGTGTCTGTAAAGAGTTGGAGCTCTAAAAAAAAGGTTTCTTGAGGACCAAATCATCCAACTGGTATTTTCAGGTAATATACACGCATCTTCCCTTTAAATGCGCCTTTAAATGCGCCAACGCTACAACAATAAAACATCTCACATTTATTTAGAAAACTAGAAAGTGGGATGAGGTTTAAAAGCATCACATCTTTTCGACAACTTCCAGCATCAAATTAGACTTTTAGGTTGAATAAAATAATAAAAAACTGTTAATGTGCAGTGAGAGGATGCAGATCCCTGATAGGTTGAGAAATTTAGTTTTAGTTAAGGAGCAACTACAGTTAGTATCCCCCACAAAAAGTTCACGCCAGTCACACTTTTGCTGTGTCCCGCTGACGCGTCTTTTGACCTACTCCGAAATGGACCTGTGACCTTCTTTTTTACAACGCGACACGCCTGTTACGCATGAGAGGATGCCTCTTTATCAGCGCATCTTGTTCCTCTCCGAGTTGCCTCATTTTGCGCCGGTTATCACGACGGCGCAGCTTGGTCTGAGCAGGCACTGATGGCAGTGTGTGTGTGTGTGTGTGTGTGTGTTATCGCTCAGCTAAGACACACTCACTCAGCACTCAGCTAGAAAGGAGCCACATGCAAGAGGAGGTTAGGCATGTCAGCCGAGCTGTGAGGTCACTCCCCGTGGAGAGGTGAAAAAGAGGAAGAGGAGGAGGAAGCACACTGAACATGCAGCTCTGAGGCCTAACGGCGTAGATTTCGTGTTAGCCACTAGCGAGCCTTGGCAGGCGACGTAGACAGAGGCACTATTAGAGCAGCTTACCTTTTCTTAGGTAAACGTTATCTGAGAAACAAAGAAAAAAACAAAGGGGGAACAAACAAAAGGAGGTTACTGAAACACAGGTGCACAAAGCAGTCAGAACAACACACCGATTCCTGCTCCGATTTTTCAGCTAGCTTGTGGAAAGAAAAAAAAAAAGAAGAAAAAAAAAAACACGCACACATTTACACTATAAACGGGCAAATATGATGCAAATCGTTGAAATGAATCCACAAAGACCACAAACTGACGGTTTTTCAGCAGGAGCCTCTTTGGGGAACATTAAAAAAGAGTGGAAATTTTTAAGGAAAAGTGTCATGATTACATGATTTCTGCTTCGAGTTGCATCATTCATGCAGCGATGTCATCGGCCCATCACTTTTTTTATCTTAAAGAATTTAAACTTCCCAAAAGTTTTTTTCAGATATTTTCAAACCCTAATTCCTCCATTAACGACGGTTGACTGGTCACTTGTTTGCAGAGTCACTCATGTGATGTGATGGATAAGCTTCGACTTAATCTGCACTAAAAACACACAATTCCCCAATTTGCCTTAAGGGCAGCAGTGGCCCCGCTAGATTTGAGAGAAGTACAAAAAGATAATGGCATTATTTGGTTTCATTCTGGGCTGGAACACCGGAAACGTATTGGCTTCTTCTCAATAATCAGTACACCCTTTGAGGATTCACTTGACTTTCAATCATTAAGTGTAAATTCTGTGCTCCGACATTGTGCAAAAGGACTTGATAGAAACCGGACCTATAAAAACTGTGATAAACATTTCTACTCCCATCTTTAAGCCCAGGAAAGGCAAAGGTCTCCCCGTCTAACCAGTCGCTAGTCCCCAGAGATAAAGTGTATCTGGCCAAGAAACAGTACAGTGGACTAACACCAGATGTGGTGGTCTCAACTCTTGTAATGCCAACAGAAGATAAACTGCAGGTTGAAAATACTTGGATTTTTAAAAAAAATCATTTTTGTCTATTTCAAGTATTTCTTAACATTTTGAGTTTACACTTCCCCAGTTGCAGCCATAACCAAATAATCTGGAAGGGATATTACAGCGACTAATTTGAAGTCATTTTGAAGAAAAATTAAGAGAAAATGACCCCCACAACAAGAAAACATGATCTCTTACTATATGATCCAACTAAATACTGTTTGAGCTGCTCTCAGACACAAATCCATCCTAGATGTTGGGGAAACTAATGAGCTTTTTTTTTTCCCTGCTCGCTGCGTTCTGTCAAGTGAACAAAAACTGGGACAATGGCAGCCACTTCCCACAGCTGTAAGGACGACTAACGGAATATCTTATTTGTTTTTAGATGGACAAATATGCGGAGATGCGAGTAAAGGCGGTTCAACATCCGCCCCGCCGCTGCAAAACACAAAAAGGAGGACAGTGATGAGTGAAAAGGACAAATGGAGCGGGAGTGGGGGCGAGGACACCCGAGTCAGGTAGATACGTATCCAGGTCGTCTCCACAACGACCGAGGCCCGAGCTATCCATCAGCGGGGAGGCGGCGGGGAGAAAAAATGAATGGTCGGAGGGAGCCTGAGAGGGGCGAGCTGCAGATGGAAATATCTGCTGCGAGGGGACGAGTCGAAGAGCTGAAGGTGATGCCATGATTTGGAGTGGCTGGAGGACGGGGGAGGGAGGATGAAAGATGCTCTAACAGACCATAAGTGATCATTTTAGAAAATAAGTTACCTATCTTGTGAAACCTGCACAGCGAGCTGAGCCTTATTTACCAAACCCGAGCCAACTTGTCTTTCCACTCAGATTTATAAAGATGGGAAGATTCATTACAGCCGGTGTATGAGGGACATGTTAAAAGACTCTTTCTATATTAACTTATATTGACTTTCCTGTTTAAATTTTTCATGTATCTATAATATAATACAGTATGACACTGTATTATAATATAACCATAGCTTTACCTAAACCGACTTAAAATCTGATAATAAATAAGAATCCAAAAGACACTTATAAGGCCGATCAGTTGAAAACGAAGCACTCGGGCATTCCTTTATGGAGGAAAATCTTCCAAATTGTCACTTATGAGCAGCAAAAGTATCACTCCAGCATTCCTGCTCATGTTTGATCACTTAATCATTAGACTTGTGCTTTGCAGGGGGAGTGCACGATCTTTACTAACCAACAACGTGGATCTAAAAGTTTTAGTTTTTTCGAGTTACGAGTGTCAACTCCTTATTGGTTTAAGTTTGTGCATGGCTTCAGAGGATGCTAAAGGTGCTTTATCCAAATGCTCAGGGAGTACTACAACATTTGTGCAACATCCACCCTGCCTATCTTATGCATACCTTACATGCAGAGCATGGGATGGAACTAGGCATGAAAGAAAAACAAGATATACGAAACCAGTGATGGCCTTATTGGGTCGTTCGCACCACGCCTGTGCTCAAAAGCAGCTTTGGACAAAGTCATTTGTGTCATTTCTAATTGATGTAAGGAGAAATTCTTCAGAAAGAATTATTCCAAAAAAAACACTCATTATGCAATTAGCCAAACATGGCACTGTGTTATGTTTTAACTTGCAGGATGCTAGTTTTCAGACTGACTGGTTGGAGAGTATAGGTTTCTTTAGGTTAAACATTGTTTCATTATGTTGCGGATCCATGACTTCACAAGACAGAAACCTTTCCTAAACAATTTCCACAGAAAGAACCACCAGTTTTATATCTGAAAATGCGTTTTTTTTTTCTCTCCACTTTTCTGGAATTGACTACGACTGATTTGACCAGACATTTCCCATCCTACCTTCAGGAGGCATGAGCGTTTTGTTGTTCTGGGCGCACCAGCCCACCGGGTGCAGCTCTGCCGCCATGACGTCGCACCAGAAGTCGGCCTTGCGATCGTCGCCATAGCCACTGTAGCGGAGCAGCAGCAGCTGGCCACACGTGGTGATGATGGTGGCCACCCAGTACGTGTCAGGGCTGCTCTTATTGGCTACTTCCAGCTTCATGCCAGGCTGGAAGCTGCTCTCAAGGCTGATTTCCACCTATCGGGGAGGTACACAAAAACAAACATTGAAGGAATATTCTACATTCAATATTGGTTTTAAAAAGAGTCAGGTTTAATGCCAAAAAGTTCAGTTCAGAGCAAATCTCACAGTCAATGCTTCTCTCAAACCAGTTGCAAAGTTAAAAAAAACTCACCCATTAAGCATCATAGAATTCTTAGAACCGAACCATTTGCCAACAAAAAAAAATGGTCCCGTTACAGTGGCAAATGTCCAGTTGTGCTTCGGTTACCCTACGTCAGCAATACTGAGAGTGGATCTGGATGCAAGAGTGTAACCTTTCACTGAAGCCCAAGATCACGACTGTAAGTTGAAGCCTTCAGGGACAGCAGCCTCCTTTTCTTCTTACATCATGCCTCTATGGTTTCCAAATAGCACATATTTGACACACGTTTGACATGCCGGGTCCTAGCCTTAGATAAAAAACTGGGCTGTATACTAATTTTCTTACTAAATTAAGAGGCAAATTTCAAATGGGACTAGGGAAGACTTCAGGCTTTAGTCCCATTGTGTTCTCCAGTCCACAGCTTCATGCTGAAGACACATTTCATGGAAAATAATTAAAGCGGGCATGAAAATCTTTCCTTTTAAAGGGTAATCAAGGTCATATTACTCAATGGCAGTAGCACTTTCACCGATTCTAAATGTTCTGGCGAATATTTCAAAAGAGACATCAACCTTGAGACTCAGATCGTGAGATGGTGCTGCTTGAATTATTACCAAATGACATTACTGGAAGAGGAAAAAAGTACAAATACTGCTGATTGCGGCTCTTAAATTTATCACAGAACAAATAACATTTGAGGCTTCAAAAAGACATATTTGTCAACCTGTTCTAATTCTAACTATTTTGATTTGCTCTTTTCTTTTTTCATTATTTCTATTCAGTTTTAGAAAATGTATTTTATATTTCTCTCTTATTTTTATTTATTTATTCTTTATTATTTCTATTTTACTTTTATCTTCATTTGCTTATTAATTTGCCACTTATAGCTATGTTTGTATGTTACTCCTGTTTAATCGTGTAACCTACTTTACTTGTAAGTTTAACTTGATGCACATACTGTTAAAGTGGCTTTAAGTATATCGTAAGTGAAGAGTAGAAGACTACATTTGGGCTTATATATATATGTCTATGTAAGTTGTAAAACTTGAACTAAAAATTAAGTTTTTGTGGGAGTTTTAGGCAAAAGCGTTAGTGAAAAGTCCAAGTTGAAATGAGGGGAAACCTATTCTTTTTATTAAAGCCTCTGCGTTTGGTATCGAAACGGGAAGTGAGAACACTCCGTTTGACATTTCTGAACTCCAAACATGCAGCGCTTCAAATAAAATACGGCAGAATTTAAACCACGATTCGATCTTTGACAAGACAGCGACGTCATTTTCAAAGTTAAGATTTACAGACAACAGTTCCTAAAACTGCTTTAAATTTAAAAAGAAACATGTTGCAGGATTATAAAATATCAAATTTTGCTATGTTGATGTGAAAAGTCCTTTCATAAGTGTTCTTATTCTTTTATTTATAAAAAAGTCAGTAGCTTTCGGGAAACCCCTGATTCTAGAGCCAAAATGCCCAGTAATGGAAAGTTTTACCTGGGCTAAGAAATGATTGTTTAGTGTCTTTTGCTGCTCTGATGGAAGCCACTGAAAGTGACCTTTGATGATTAAATTGTAAACAGAACGTCAGTGAAGCCGACTGATAGCATGACGGCATCACGGAAACATCGGTCCTGCACACACACTCTTATGGTTTTGGAATTTAACCCACATGAGAAGTTAAAGGTCAGGAAAGTTCTGCTTGAACTGATTCAGTTGTTTTTTTCTGTTTTAAAGTGAAAGGAAAGTAATTACATAAGCTCATTCTAGAACTTGCCTAGAACTTTTTTTTGCCGTTTCACACCGTTTAATGCTGTTCTTTTAGATTAGATTTGGACGGTAAGCAGCTCAGAGACCCCCCCCACCCCCCCACCCACCACCCATCTCTGACAGACAGAAATTTGGTGATTTTAACCCGGTGTTACTATTGAAGTGGTTTGAAATAGTCACATGTTCTTTTTGGACACTTTGTTCTAAAAAAAAAAAAAAAAGGGAGGCGGGGGGAAATCCAGATTCATTTGGAAAGTTATTCACTTCTAAATTATGTCGTGCCTCTTCTCTAGTAAAAAAAAATATGCACGCAAATCATTGACCGTGTTGAGTGAGAAAACTGTAGATATGCAACCTCTTCACAAACTTCTTTAACCCTGTGAACATCTGAGATGAAATACAAAGCCTTCGTAATACTGTCATGGGTTCTGGATTCAGTGGCTTTTTGTGTTCTGCTTTTTCTAGTTTTCAGTTTTTCTTTCTTTCTAGTGTTCTTCTTCATTTGCCCCCCCCCCCCCCTCCCCTTTCTGCTCCCACTTCGCTTGTGCTAACTGTCCTCAGCTGCCACCTCTCAGTCGCCATCCTCCTCAGTATTCAAGAGCCACGTCGTTGTCACCAGCATTTCTCAACCTACTCTGATCACCCTTGTGGTTCTCAGTCCTGCTTTTTAGTCTGTTTTAATAGGTTTTAGTTTTATAAATAGATGCGCTTAATTTGCATCTTCTTCCAACAATCATCCAGCTCACCGTACTCGTCACACACCTCACAAATAGTCTTCTTTTTAAAAAACAATGTACTCAATCGCTCACATCTTTCCTACTTGCCGCTTTAAATAACATTTAGGTGAGTGCTGCTCAGATTCCAGCAGAGTCAGAACATCTTTAGTGTGTTAAAACTCTTACATTAGACTGGAATTTATTCACATTTTCTGACTCAAAGTAGGTTCAGGCTTCCGGAGAAGTCTGAAACTGTCTAGACAGACGGTTATAATCCTTCCTTTCTAGTTTTTTTTTTTCCCGCAATTCTGCTGCTTTTTTCTGTTGGTATATTTTTAGGATTAAGCTATCGAGCTCGTATGAGTCTACATGTGATGGACGTTTGGCAACATAGGCGTTCTTCCGTTGAGAAAATGAAAACAAAGTAAACAACTGCTCGTCATAAAAGTAAGTGGTGTAAAGGTCACTATGCCATTTGCCTGAACTACTATTTTTCTTTTGTTTTGTTTATTGCCTTTTTTTTCGATGGAGAAAATTCCTTCCTCCCTGTTCGCTTCCATCTTCAGAATTCCTCCATGATATGCAAAAATCTTTCATTTTTACTTTTCACTCATTTATTTTTCTGGTCAAATGAGCCCCCCCGCTCATCCCCAGCCCCTCCTTTTTTCCTTTTCAGTTTGGATGAAGGTGCTGCCAATCAGCAAATCAGCACTTTCATAGAGTGCCACTATCAGCGGGGGGGAGACCAACTGGGCTTCAAAAAGAAAAAAGAAAAAAAAGAGAGAAGGAAAAAAAAAAAAGCCAGTGACTTTCAAAACCATCCTCAAACCAATCCGGGCTTCATAACACTGAGTCAGCTCAGCGGAAAAAAAAAGAAAAAAAGCAACAAATCTGTGCATGAACACGGCGCAACCTTTAAATGTTTTCCACCGCAGACTAAAGGTCCACATTCAAACCCAACAGGATGTTCACATTCAACACTCGCACAACACGCGCACACGCCTCAGTGAATGGAAAAGCCAACATCTTACAAATAAACACAATACAAAACTGGCCTGTGACTTCCTGCTGCAACAATGCAAACGTGCTGTATCACTCTGGCTGGCTTATGTAAGAGGGCAGCCTCAGCAGCACAGTCTGACTCCGAGTGTGAGTGTGTGTGTGTGTGTGTGTGTGTGTGTGTGTGTGTGTGTGTGTGTGTTTGTACAGGGCCCAAGAGAAATCACTGTTTCAATTTGTCCAGGCACAGAGACGGGAAAGAGATGAAGGCAGCGCTTCGCTGAGTCACATTTTTCGAGGGACTTCGCGGTCACGGTTACTCCATCCATTTACCAACGAGGCTATTTTACTTCCTGGAAAAATTGCTCCAACAATCAGTTGTGATTGCAAACTTTCCCCTTTCAATCCTTTCTTCGAGCGACCAAAAGACCCCGAAACCCTGACGGAGCTGATGGATCCAGGGTCGGCTGCATTGGCCCGTCTGGGCCACTTCTGGGATGCACCGCGCTCATGTAGGTACAACTGCATAATGCTTCATGCATGTCTCCAAAAAGAAACAAAAACAAAACCTAATTAATTCAAAATAGTGTAATTATGAGGGGCGTCTTTTTAGGTGAACACAAGCTGATGATGTGTAAGTTTATCATGAATAAAAAAAGAGGAAGTAGTCCACAAAGTAAACAACACACCCATACTTGGAAATCTCCTTATAGAATACAGCTTCCACCCGTAGCAAAGTTCAAACCAAAGTAAAATCCTCCATTTCACATCTTGGTTGACTTAATTTGAACGTTTATCCACACACAAACGCCTCAAATCTAGAATGCTCCAAGAAAGTCTCAGAGTCCAGTGTAACACAGACACACACACACACAAAAGAGGCTTCCTCAGTCTTCTCCTGAGCCCTTTTTTTCCGACCCTTACTGGATACAAGTCGTGACTAAAGGCATTTGACATCGACAAAGAGATTTGTCCGAACTTTGGAAAAACACAGCAATTTAATCGTTCTTTTACTTCCACCCACTTGAAAAAATCTCAGCCATTTAGAAACTATGTGGCAAGAAATTGCTTTGGGTACTTTGTGCACTGTGTTCTTTTCTGGAAAAAAAAAAGTTTATTTGATTTTTTTTTTTCTTAAGGTGTAAAGAAAGGGCTCACAATGTCATAAGAGGCTGCTCACCCTTTGAAAAACCTAATGGAGCGCTGCATTGTGAGTCACAGCTGCGAAGAAACTGAACAAAATTATCTCCTTTCCTTTCATCACGGACATTCCAGTGTTGGGCAAATCAGATCATGGAGGAAGCAAGGAAGCGCCTTTCTTTAGGATTTACAGAATTCCACAATCTTTCATCTCTTCGTAGCTGGTCACTGATCACCTGAAGATAAATAGTCGCGGAGAAAAACCGAGAAGAGAGGCCGGTGTCACCGGCGAGTTTCCCTCACGTGACTGCCACATGGGCTAATGTTGTGCTTTAGTGGATGAGCCATTTTCCAGACTTCTCTCCAGAATTTACTTGGATTTCTAGTAATATCTGGACATTTTTCAAAGTTTTCACTTAGATTTAAGGCAGAAAAATAGTTAGTAGCGAGGTTCTCACGGTTCATTTCGTTTCACTGTAAGCTGAGTTTTAAAAAAAGTCGGAAAAAAACAGACAGGAAGCAAGGTCTGTGAGAGAAATATGAAGCTAAGAAACAAACAAAACAATCACAAAAAAACACACACGCAGGCAAATTTGTGTTATCAGTACCAACCTTCGAACTTTCTGTTTTGATAAGCCCTAAAACAGAAACCACTTTCCTACTGGTCTCTTTTCAGCAGCGTTAAACCGACAAACAAAGAAAAACCCAACCCGACAGATATGCTCACATAAAAAGCCAAGATTTTTTAAAATACCTGTATTTGTTAGGACAGATTAAAAAATATTGTTTTGTATATATCAACTCCCCCCCCCCCCCCACTCCCCCACATTTCTGTCTTTGGGCATAAACTAATTATCACTTTGCCATCACAGCAGTCCAGCAGCTCTGAGCGAAAAAAACAATCAACTGAATTAGAGCCAACTTCCGGGGGGAAAAAAACTATAAATCAGTTAGTTTACACCCACTTGCCTTGTCAAAATACAGAAGCTGTCATTTCAAACAAAGGAGGAAGTTAACCTGGCCACCGTTTCCAGAAAACTAATGCTGGACCGGTTTTCCTCTCTCTCTTTTTGTGAGTTGAGCACCAAATAACAATAATTATGCTAAAAAAAAACAAGACACTACATTGCCTGTTTATTTTTTTTTCTCGTCATTCCAGCCTCAATGTTCCAAATCTCCTTCTTAAACAGGTGCCGCCTCCTTTGAAAAGCATGTGATTCAGTTTTCCAGGGTTTTTCTGGTGAACACGTTCAAGATAAACATCAAATTTCCAGTGAAACCCACATGTCTCGCTTGACAAGGGAGCTACCCATTTTAAAACATAAGCTTTGATTTAGAAAAAAAAGGAAAAAAGATTGAAAATGAAATGTTTAACTGAGAAGCTCTGTTACGGTTCTCATGTAATGACTGCTGGGTGACTGAAGGTAACAATTATTTCAGTACAAAAACTGATACAATTTTTTAAAGATGAGTTTATATGTAACTTTGCAGGTAAACAGCCGTGCAGGCCACCAAACTAGAAACTAATCCTTCTTTATGAATTCATATAAGATTTTTAAGACAATTCAAGAGCATTATAGGATATGAAGGGTAAAGCAGATGTAAAAAGTTCCAAAAGTGGAAAATGTCTGTTTCTGTTGGCAGGGAGGAGGTTCAAATATGGAGATTAAATTAGGTTTGGCCTTTATAAAAAATGTTGTACTTGTCTCACCGCCCTGATAATGATGCAAAACATTTTTTACACTCCCTTTTAGAACATGGGAGAAAAAAAAAGCTGAAAACCCTTCGCTAAAAGCTATTATGGCAGTTTTTAAGATGATCAGTGGGACTTCAAATCCCGTTTTGACCTTTCCAGGGTGGTGTGTTCTCAATAAAACCAATACTGCCGAAAGAACTTTGCTCATCGGTCATATCTTTTCATTTAGAATGCATACTCATCATTACTTTACAAAAATGCATAATAAAGTCAATATTAAAGAAGGTTATGGACCTTAAAACTACCTGTATCTGGGTCATTTCTAGGTATACCAATTTTTTTCTGCTACACCAACAGCTGGGAGCCCAAAATCAAAAAGGTACTTTTTCACTTAATTTCAGTGGATTTTACTCACTTTTCCACAAATAATTGTAAATATATCCATCCATCCATTATCAATGCCGCTTATTCCCTGATGGGGTTGCGGGGGGAACTGGAGCCTATCCCAGTGGTCAACGGGCGAGAGGCAGGGTACACCCTGGACAGTCCGCCAGTCCATCGCAGGGCCACATACAGGACATACAAGGACAAACAACCACTCACACTCACATTCACTCCTAAGGGCAATTTCCCCAATCTCCATAATTGTAAATATATTCAGGACAAAAAACAATTCATTCACTGTATAATGTACTATTGAGCCTCAGTTAGGTTTAGAAAGAAAGAAAAACAGGAAAGATCGAATAACAATTTGCATCACGAGGAAACAAAAGCAAGGAGTGCATCAAGAGCACAAACAGATCAAACTCTTCTAGGTTGTTAAAGGATCTAAGCATGTAGCACTTATACATAAGGATGTGTTTAAAGGATCATCAAAGATGATAATACACACGTGTTTGAAGGAGGTGTGAGGGACGGCGTCAGCTCCCGTCTCCTCCATGTACTCCTCCCAGTTGAACTCAGTCTCTTCCTCCATGGAGTCGGCATCTAAATGAACACAGTCGCCCTTTTAATCGGTGCAAAATATAACGACTTGAAAACAAAATTGTCATGTTGCGTCGCCCCCCGGAAGCTGCACAGTGGGGCTACGACTCCTCATACATAAAGCCTGCCTGTATGCTTCTCCTGGAGGTGAGAATTAACCCGCTTTGCCTGCAGGAGGGGGGGGGGGGGGGGGGGGGCGTCTCTATATTTACGGCACCGCCCGTCTAGGTTTTCCCTGGTAGTGTTTGTGTGTGTGCTGCATCTCTGGAGACCCTGGTGTGAACCTGCTCTGTAATGAGAGGGGATGGTGGGGAAGAACATCTTCCATCAGCCCGCTTTGAAAGCAGCTGTTCTTTAATAAAACGCTTTTTTTTCGCTTTGTGTAAAAGTTGGTCTTGTGACACGCAAACAGACGGCTTTTTTTCCTTTGAATCAAAAGCCATCCGAGATTGTTTTTGTAGTGTAGTGCATGCTTTGCTACAAGAGTCCAGGGAAAGTTACTTTATAGTAGTAAAAAGTTAATCTGCCATGCAGCGTCTGATCAGCTCAGAACATTAGAACACTGTAAGCTCCAAGAAATCTAAAAATATAAACCTGTTGATTCCTCCTTTTACAAAGCCCCAGTTTGATGCGCCTGGCTCCGCAGCCGCCTCTTCTTCTGTTTGTTCTTTTAATAAACTGGTTCAACATGTTATGAGATCCACACAAAAAAATAACACCATTATGCAATGTGCAACAAATAAAATCTACACAAAAAAAAAAAAAATCAATGTTCGAATATTAATCAACTCAAGTTACATTTAGGCTCCTACAAGAGTTACCCCGCACAAAACGGCATTAGTTTGGCTTAAACAAATTAAATACAATACAACACACACACGCGCACACAAAATAGAATCTGTTGTTTCCTGAACATCAGCTAACTGTCCTTCCACAGGAAATTTAAGATCTTTGGAATGTGACCGATGGAATCCTAATATTTCCCCATGCTTAACTGCTCATGGGTAAAAAAGAATTTAAATTGAATAACAACTCAATAAAACCTATCAAAAAAGCCCCCCCCAGCTAACACCGACAGCTGCGACCAACTGGTTGCCTCTGGTTTTGTTCCATTCAACTGCCTGAAAATTGCATGGATCATTGAAATGGTTTCAAATAAGCCTCTCGACTAAGCTTGTGTGCATCTGATAATTCCCGTGGTGAAAATCATTCAGAATTTCTGACTTTTCTTTCTTGAAATTAGGTATTTTAATAAATTAATGAGGTCTATTATATCAAACATAACAAGAACAATTGTCAAATTTATGTTAATTGTATCTATCGAGTTGATGATGTTGTTTTATGGTGATAAAAATAGAGGCCACATAGGGGCTGCTATGGTTTTCTTTAGTTTGTGCCTACTTATGCATCAGTGTCTTTAAATAATCAAATATTGCCCAAATTTTCATTGGTTTTGTGGCTCAAAGAAATAACACTGGCCCCACCTTGGGCCCCCATGGTAATTTTGGTCTGGAACATGCAATTTTGAATAAAACATTCAGATTAAAGAGTGTCTATGAGTCCCAGTAGACTCGCTCCCAGAAAGTGGGTCTGAGTCAGTCCCTGATATCTGGCAATTTGCTCATCAATAATCTTTCTGCTCTATTGCAGACGTGGAGAGTGTTATTTGCGGGGAAGGAAGTGCAGTGAGAAATGACTGGATGGAAATCTGCTTTGTTTTCTGATAACACGTGTGGTGTTTAGGGAGAATCCATGTAGTGAGAAAAATGGAAATTTTCAGCCTTTTGACGCTGGGTTTCCCATGGTTTGTGGCAGTCAGAGGGAAGTGTCAACTCAAATCATAAAGAAAAATCTCCATGAATACACCGGGGAGAAAAAAACAAAAGAAGGTAACCTCATTGGTAACCCTGGCGTGGCATTTCAACTGACATCCATATTTTCTTTGTTGTTCAAATTATAAATGTTCCAAACATTTTCAGTACATCTTTTAGCCATTTCATGTTTCAGGGTAATAAAACAGGAAGCATATAGCACTTAGATTTTGAAATTCTGGATTAAAAGCCGCAGCAAACTTTGTTTTTTATAGCAGTCTATCAAAGATACGTTTGCCTGTTCATATTGAGGGATTCGTCCTGTCAATTGTTTCACAGAGCAATTTAACTCATTCGCTGCCAAAGACGTCTATAGACGTCTTTTCAAATCCGACCGTTCGCTGCCAAAGACGTCTATAGACGTCTTTTATGTTTTTCAATTGCGAGTGACTTGGGGGACGATCGGCGAAAGTTTTTCCGTAAATATCGGCTTCTAGACAGAGTATGGACTAACAAATTTACCCTCTAGGTAGCTGTGCCACTTTTGATGGGAGATTAGCATAGATTGTAAGCAAATAAAAACAAACGCAATGGTTCGCTATGAGAGAAATGGCGCCGGTGAGACGCACGTCGAAGAAGAACGGAATAAGGTAGAAACAAAATCTTTTTTCCTAATGAAAGAAGAGAGTCTGCTCTTTCTTTTGGTGTGTTCGGTGTTTACATAGTCAAAGCACAAACTATTCTGTGGCTCTTGAAAAATCTGTCAAAATTCTCAAAAAACTCTGGCAGTGAGCGACTCTCTGTTCTGAAAATGGCTGGCAGTCAATGAGTTAAACATAAAAGTCAATTTTTTTCCTTAATCTCCTTAGAAATCACATTTTAAAATGCTTTATATAACCATGCTGCCACATATGCTGCATAACAAAATGTGCAGAATAACCTCAGCTATAAGATAAAGAGAGCATCAATTATATTTGGCACTGATAGATATAAACTTTAAACTGACATTCAGTCATGAAAAGAGGAAAAATATAATGTAAAAACGGAGCTATATCCAAATCCACCAATGGGGGAATTCACATCACAATGTGGCCTTTGCGGACAGAGTCTAAATTAAAATAGAATACAATCTCAAACATCTTTTACACGTGCAAAAAAAAAAAAAATTAAATGATTACAATGATATAACATTATTTTTGTGTGTAGTTCAGTTTCTAAAAATTATTTTTTTTTAAATCACTAAATGGGCTCGTAACGCTTAATTAAAGCAAGTGTCAGTTTAATTGCCTTGATATTGTGTTTGTTTTTTATCTAATAGAAAGAGGCAGGTGTCCGACAGTGAGATGAGGCTGTGGTTTAACTACTTATCCGTGTTTTAGGAAGTGGCTTGCATATGAGCCATTAACCAAAACAAAATGCCACGTGCAAAGTAGAGAGAGGCTTAAGCGGAAAACTACTGTTCTTAATATTGTCTCACCCACTGGTTCACACGTATATGCTGTTGTTTTTAATACATTTTGAAGCATAGCAAAGAAAGCACTCATGTAAAGAATGAAAATGAAAAGGTAAATCTTCATAATTAAGGGATAATTTTCTAAACTGATACCTGTGTTCACTTCCTCTTCTTTCCCATTCGTCGGAAAATGCGACTTTGCGGCCGTGAGGGTCAGCGGCTGCTCCCGAGAACCAGCCTGCATCCTGCCGCTTCCACTTTAAAGAAGGCGTTGACCTTTGAACCGACGCACCTCAGCTTGTCCTCACAGCATCTCTCGCTCTCCCCCAAAACCCTGCAACAGAGAAAGGGCGAAATTTGATTAGTGTTGGGATTCATCAGATAAAATGCCAACAATCTGTGGAAGAGGGGCTCTGGTGTTTCTAGGAAACTAACAGCGTTCGATGATCCCAACAAAACGACTTCAAAGACTTCAATATTTGGTTGAAATCATTTTGCTTACACGAAACAATGTAGTTTGTATTGACATTTCTATTTAGAGTGAATACGTTTTTTAGAGTTGCAGTCCACCTGCAACTCTCTGCCTGCATATGGTCTACTGACAGCAAGTATTTGCATACCACAGTAAACCTCCATCAGCTGACCAACCAGAGTCAGACAAAGCAGAAAAACTGGAATGACATGAGTAGGAGAATCGGTCCTTCAGATCAGCCCGCTTAGGACAATCTGCATGAGTGCAAATGTAGAAGGAAAATAGAGAAGTGCAGAATACCATAAGCGCAGTTCAAAATAGAATAAAAAGAGGAAATACGACTGTAAACATGTATGTGACACAGTGTTAGCTCCCCGGTAAATGTGCAATGTGCTATTGTCATCAGTTAATGCTGACCTAAAAGAGAAGACTTTTTGCTTTTACTGGAGCTCAGTCCTCTGCCTTTTGCTGAGCACAGCTAATTAATTGCTAAAAAAAAAACAACATACAAACAGATCAACTTCAGCAAGTCTGACCTGCAGAGCAAAGGTGAATTCCCCCCCCTCCTTCCCTCTCCCTAAAATGCAACTGTTCACCCTCCATGTTCCCCAAACTGTTTCATTGCTTCATGTTGTTTTTAAAACAACAAAAAGCGATCAATGCGTCGCACACCTTTTTCTCTTAGCAGTACAGTCTGTGTGGGGAAAAAAACAAAAAACGAACCTGAGCTCCATTCTAGTCGTGCTCCCGCTGCCGAGAGACCTAATGGCACCTGTGTCAGTTAAGATCAGCTAAATCAGTTACGAACGGATTTTGCAACATCCCACCCCTCTGTGGATTGGGTTACAAAATCAGCTTTTAAAACAGTCCAGCCACCGCTTGTATTTTTTTTCTTTCCATTCCATGTCTTTTTAGTCTACCATTTACAAGTAGGACGTACAGAAGGAATAAAATATCATCTGCTGTTTGCCAGAAATTTTTGGTGAATCAGCCTCCAGATGAACAAAAAACATATGACCTCTTATCCCATAGCATTATTAATTTCCAAAATAAAGTTGTATCTGAAAAACTCAGTCTGGCATTGCAGCCTTCGTAAGAATGGAGAGGGTAGGCAGCAGCTAGCTGCTTAATCGAACTCGATAAAAGCAGGAACTTTAGCAATTTAATGCTCATTCGGGTGCGGTAGACGCAATGCCAAGAAGGAAAGACACCAGGCTATTTCTCCCTTCCAACAATAGGGGAAGATTTTCAAAAAAGACAAGTTCGTTAAGAAAGATTATTCAGAGGCGGAAAACATTCAAAGCAGTCGTCAATGTTTTTAGTAATGCTTGTGCATGAGGGTTCAGCCCAAGGTCAGACTGCTGGATGCACAGAGGAAACAACTCCACAGGCCTCAGTCAGCATGATGAATATCAACAGCTCCCGACAGTACAAACGGAAAAAGGTCTGAATATGCGCGGTTTGTTAGGACGGGTTGTGAGCCTCTTTTATTGAAAAAAGAAGGAAAAAAAATTAATTTGAGGCACAGAGCTTAAATTGGCAACGCTGCATCCAAACAAAACACAAGACTTCTGGGAGAATGTTCTTCATAATGCACATGATCTGTCTCACAGAGGATCCAACATGGTGGAGGAGGGCTGATCATTTTGGGCTTGTTGCGCAGGTACGGAACCCGGAGACCACGAACTCCTGAGTATACACAATGTTTCAGGATCGAATGCGTGATGCGAAGCGTAGAAACCCTCGCACAGAAAACAACTTCTTCAAGTTCTTCCAGCCAAAGCTGGCTCTAAAAGGTGTTGAGTCAATATGTTTAGTTATTCACTCAACCACTGCATTGTGGTTTAGCTTTTTTTCCCCTTCTGTGATGACACATTGTCATAGGTCATGTGTTGTTGTTCATCTGAGTTTGTTTTCACCTTGTTTAAAAGACCTAATTCTTTTTCATCACGTGCTTGTATAAAAAGCCACAGAAAAAACATAGATCCCCCCCAGTTTACTTAGAAGACTTTAAATGGGGCAGGGATTTGCTTATCTATGTACACATACACCTCACTACATATGTAACTGTTTAATCTCCATTCCTTTTCTTTGTTCCATTCTTCCATTTGGTATTCTTTTAAAATCAACTTTTTCTAGTTAAATGGGAGCTTCACAAAAATATTTTCTGCTTCTTACACCGAATAAAAGACAATCACGACTACGCATTCGTGCCTGAAAAAAACTGAAAAAGTCATCATAAAAGGCCAAAAAGCAACTATAGGATGTCCCCACTCTGCCTCTATTTTTATCACCATAAAACAACATCATCAATTCAGGGTGAACAAAAAAGAAAAAAAGGTTTGCAACTTGCCTTTTGGGTTGTCCTTAGTCACACAGTCACATCCACAATGACTCACCAACTAACTTCAACCCACTTTCATCAACCCGGCAATTAAAGCCGAGGTGTGCTGTTATCGCACCGCCATCCTCGACCAGCCCCAGAACCACTCCGAGCCCAGGCTGTCGCTCGTGGATTCAAAAATCAGTCCCCAAAACAAAACAAAAAAAAAAGCCCCAAAAAACAGAACATACTGGCATTCCACCTCAGCTGACGTGCACCCACGCAGGAAAAAACAAAAGGAAAAAAAAGAAAGACTTAAGACAAATGACGATACACCTCGGAGAGCCGGCTGAAGTCCCACTCTGTAAATAGCCTCGAAATCCAGAGAGAGGGAGAGAATAACAACATGCAGCTTCTGTTTGAGCTCTGTCTGTGTGTGTGTGTGTGTGTTTGTGTGTGTTTGCAGAACTGTGAGGCTGCAGTACAAAGGCTCTGACAGTCTCCACAACCACCCGCATCCCCAACCCCCCCCCCCCCCCTCCCCTCCCCTCCCCTCCCACCACACGCCCCCATGACGTCCCACAGTGGCTCCGCTGCACATCCATTGCGTAAACAACAAGCCGAGCTAATTTGGCTCATATGACGCCGTCCTCTGCCCCCCCCTCCCCTCCCCGGGCAGCGGTGACATGTCGCAGCCATCAGTGCGCGGCCCTCTTCGCCGACTCGTTGGAACTCATCAGAGGGCACTCAAATACTCGTATCAAACAGGAGGAGGGGCTCACAGCAGCTCATCAACCTGGATTTTTCCCTCCTCCCCCCCTTAAGTGGCTGTCTTATACCACACAGCATCACACAGACACTTTGCATCTGCTTGTTCCAACACTTCAGCTAAGCACCACGAACTCCAAGCGATACTAAAATCTTTGCGCATTCCTTCTTTTCTTTTTCTTTTTTTATTTCCCTATTCTTATTTTGGGATGCTCGCACATCTAAGTGTTGTTTTGGGTTCCATCATCCAACAGAATTGGCTCTGAAGTGAATATAATGAGAAAACGTAGTAGCTGTGGGCTTTCGTTTGTGGGCTTTTAACGACCACGTTGCAAGAAAAGTGTGGGAACCAAAGCACTGTCGTCGTCCACCTCCACTTTTACAAAAATAAGAGTCAATATTTATTTAAAAAGAATACATTATAGAGTAAATCTGGTTTATTTCCATAGAATGTGCTGAATTTGAGCTCCAGAAAACAGGAAATGCATCACTGACCAAATACTTAGTGCCTTGCATTGGTCGTTTCCCTAAATTCAGCTGGACATATTTATTATCTTTGCAAACTTTTGGACATCCTTCTGGAATCTTAGAGGTCAAGCACTCTGGTTAGACTCTTTTTAATTGAGTAAATACAGTTCCCAGCAGTAATAAGAGAATGTTCTCATATGGCTTTTCTTTTAAACCTTTCAAAGCCTTTAAAAATAAATATATGAGTGTAACATCTGGATGTGAAAAGAGGGCAGTTAAAAAAAAAAAAAAGAATTCTAGCTGAAAATCATATTAAGGCACATTGGAAAATCTTTTCCGAACCACTGAGTCCTCATAAGGGTGCGTTTTCTTTTTCTGAAACCCACTGAACAAGTTTTCAAGCCTGAGGGACAGAAAACCATCTGCATTTTTTTCTCCCTCCCATTTTCTTTTTGTTTTCCCAGGCTGTCAATGCCTCCTCTTCCACTGAGGTCTGTATCTCTAAACCAAGCCAGACGTTTTGGACCCTCTTTTTCGCCCTGAGTTGAGCATTTCCTGGTCGCTGAAGCTTACAGGAGGAAACAGCCCAGATTGGTCACCAGGGGATTAAACAGGTCTGGTAGTGTTAATCTCAGACGCTGAGCATTTGTGTCCCTGTTGTCTCAGATTGAGTTTTTTTTTTTCTTTAATTGATTAGCCCCAGATGGGGTGCTGGGCATGCACGTGCTGCCCTTCTGCCTTTCCCTAAACCCATCCATGCCAAAGATTTAATGGGGGATTTAGGAGATTAACTACCACTGCATGGGCTTGGGTTTTATTGCATTACTCCCTATTAGGTTCTCTTCTCTTGGACCCATCCAAGAGTTGTTTCCTCTTGGCAACAGGGTGTTCTAACAACAATTTATCCTCTGTTTCTCAACGGTATTGATACAGATGAGCTCACAATGCAGTCAGTGTGTTTTATGCCCAATTACAGCCGCCTGTGATGTTCCCTGAGATCAAATAAAATAATGGAGTGAAAATAGCAACTCCCCCCAGAGAGCATCAAAAAAAAAAGAAGAAGGAAACAGCGTGGTAGCTAGAGGTAAAATACCCTTCAGCCCTGAGCTTTCTTATTTCAACACTCGTCACTGAAAACAACTTCCTACGGCACACTCGTTTGCATAACACGTCCTGCACAACCAGCTGCTTTGAGGCAAGAGCGTCTCTTAAATACAAGAGAAGTCTGATATTTGTCTTACACCCCCCCCCCTTCCTCCTCCCTCATTCAAATGAAGATAGGAGAGTTGCTTTGCAAAAGACAGAAAGAAAAAAGAAAGACAGAATCAATATCTCCTTTAGAACAGCCTGTCCATGTCCTTTTCTTCCCTCAGACAGCGTGATTGCCTTTCTGGGGAAACATTCACAGGCACATTAACATACAATGCCTTATAACAAAAGCAGAATGGGCTTTTTTGGGGTTGATTTTTTGTTTAAATGGCAATCGGGTGGTTCTATCTCAGATATCCAGCAGTCAAAGCCTTTATAAATGCACAGCTGGACTCTGTGGAGAAAAATGCATCACAGATATTTCACATTAATGCTTTTACATCCACCCTCCCTCTTCTAAAAGTGCTCCTTCTTGGCATGTTTCCTTTATCTACAGCCCCTCTTTCTCCCATCCCCACTCGCCACTTATTTGGAACAAAAATACATATCTTTGGAGCTAAGTCTAAAGGCATGATTTATTCATACTGCACGTGAACGGAGTCTATATCGCCGCTGCTTCACGCTCAATCTTTATTGTTTCGGCTCATTATGGTGACGAATTTATCAGGGGGGAGGAATCTTCGGGAATAACGCAAAGCTTAAGGAAACGGTTTTTGAGACCGCCCGAAAAAACAAGAAGAAAACGAGCACATGCGCGAGATTAAACCCATTTATCTTTTAAATCGTCGCAAATATAGTCAAACAAGCAACAACGGACAAAAAAAGATACTCCTCCGACTATGTACTCATCAATATATCCATGTATGATTTCAGAAAAAGGTGGGATAAAACCATTATGCTGACGCTTTAAATTGGGGTGGACAATAGCAATGCGATATAATGCGATCTAAATGACTTTTCTTTTTAAATAAAAGTGAAAGAGGAAACGTTAAGTGCACATAAGGAAGATGAGGCTGTAAGGGGTGTAGCCGAGCAGCAGGCTGGCTGCCACTCCGGTCATGTACTTTGCACACTCAAAACTGCAGCGGAAAAAAACTCCCACAGAGCCGTCAAATCCTCACTTCGAATTTAATTGATTAAACCTCTTGTATGTCCATCAAAAGAAACAGAACCGGGCGCGTTATCTGCCATCGTTCTATTTTTTCCTCGTTCAAAGATTTTAAGTCGCAGTTTTTCCCCACGAGCACCATAACCCGCCATGTTGAAAGTGCTTTGACATTTTGGCAGTGTCCGGTATTTTCCGGAGGCTTTCGCGCACCTAAGGGTGACCAGAAAAATATCCCACATGACTCATTCACGACCGAAAGACGGCTATAACTTATCCATGACGTGAACATAAAAAAACATACCAAAAAAACAACTCGGAGTTCAAATCAAAAGGAAAATTGAATGAAACGCGGCAAAATAACGTAGTTTCTCACGTATTTTTCAGAACATTCTGCGTGGGTTTCCAAAATATTTAACAAACATTTTTTTCAGGTTGACGGGAGGGTGGAAAAAAGCAGTGAGAACAACACAATTAAGCGATATTAGCAAGAGTGCCACGAGACAACGTCCTCCCCGCCTGTGAAAGCAGTTAATTACAGCGCGTGAGAGACACTTTGAACAACTTGGGCTCGCGAGCGAACGTTAGCGACTATTTCCCCGTTTCTACAGAAACCGCCTCGAGAGCACTTCACTGGCTTTTTTTTTAAGCGGAGGAGGAAAACGAAAATAACTCTCCGTGTGTTTATTTCGTCGACACAAGGAGAAAATAACAAATCCAGAACCCCCCCCAACACACACACACACAACACAACACAGCCGGAGCCGTCACCTGTCTTACCTGTCCAAGTTTCTCTCTCCCTCTCTCTCTCTTTCTCTCTCTCTCGCTGTCTCTCTCTCCCTCCGTCGCCTCTCCTTTCAGAGACCCCCCTCTGTTTTTTTCCTCTCCTCTCCTCGTTCGCGTGAGCCTGAGCAAAGCAACGCGAGCGACGTCTTTCAGCTGCTGCTGCCCCCGTTCCAATATGGCATCTCCTATCTGCGCATGTCCAAAAACATCTAGAGATATTTTCAAGCCAACTCCTTCATTGACCTTTCAGTGCAGAGAAAAGAAAGAAAAAAATCTTCAGCCTGTTATAAATAGGAAGCTGAAGTTCAGCTGAAACATGCTAAACGTAACAAACACTCTTTATGCGAGCTATTAAAACTAATTCAGTTGTATGCTAATCAAAACGAACCTCCAATCATCCACTTAGGTATTTACTAATTAGCTAATCATATCTTCTTCATCAATTGAAATCAAGCTAATCGCATTTGTCCCAGTCCGGAAGTTGTTTACAAAGAAAAAAAACCTTTTTTGCATCAAACATTTTTTCCCCTCAGGTTACAGTTTATGATTTATACCCGGAAACACAAACTCTCGTCATCTTTTTCGTTTTCAAAAAGCCAATAAACTTAAATAAAAAGGCTACTTTTAAGAAAGTACAGAGAGGAATCACCAACCGACACAGATGCACAACTGCCTGATTATGATCAGCTGCATGTGTTTGATAAGGCTTAAGTCAATAATTTATTATATCTTGACTCAGTTTGGACTCCTGGCTTCTTTTTTCCCCTCCATTGGACTTATTTTTCACGTTTATCAGCTATTGAGAAATACTTCCCTTTCCCCCTTAAAAAAACGTAAAAAACAATAAGAATAAGGACCGGACTTTTATCACAGTCAACAGTATCCTCTAGTGGTGGGAGCGCATTGCATCTCTTTTGATAGACATTTAAAGCTAAAACTGTTGGTATGTTATTTTCACAAATGTGCTCAATCTTAACGATCGGATATTAACACTCGAAATGAAGCAGGTAGAGATGACGTGATTGGGTTTTGTGGCTTTTTTTCGACGAAAAGTGACAGCCCATCGCTGGGATAAACTAAAGAACTTCGGCGAAATTTGACGAAGTTCCTGTCCAGGAACTGACGTTTATGGCCTTTGGAAACAGTGGGCTCGTGTTTTCTGACTAAATTGTCGGTCGATTGGGCAATTTGACCTTTGCATGTAGATCGAGGGTCAGAGATAGTTAGGGAAACCACTTGATAAAGGCGCCGACCTCCCCCCCCAAATTTCATTATATACCAGATCTGGGTCAAGTTGTCAATGAATTACAATTAAGTTGACATTTCTGTTAAATCTGTTAACGGATGCCGCCGTTAATTCGCCATCATTTCCAGGGATGTGAAGACTATCCAAAGCACTTTCCCCTCCAAGCTTATTAAATGCTCTCATAGGTCAATTATCCCTCCTTTCAGGACGAAAATTATATTTATCACGTTTGATGATCAAACACTAGTCCGATCAAATTACAGGATTATGATGAGACAAATGTGGGTTTCTGGAAGATATCCTGCAAATTTATGTCTGGAAAAAGTGAATTTATGCCTCAAATGTCTATGCAAGCATGTGTGGTGACAGTTGAGTTTTTCTTTCTTTCTTTTTTTATGCATGTAACGATGAGTTTGGATCTTTATTCATATAGGTCCATCTGATTAATCAAGACACAAAGGAGAGTCAGAAGGACACGGGAGGAAGTGTTCGTGCGGTGGGGATGCCGCGCGTGGAACAGATGGTTGGAGCGTGCGCCGTGCCCCATTAATCTGCCCGAGAAGAGGCTTTTCCCGAGCGCGCGGGTGGAAAAGGATTAAGTGCCTTCGAGCGCGCACGCGAGCAGGCAGACGTGCACGCGGGCGGACACGTGCAGCTTGAGCATGAGCCCGCAGCCTCTTTGCAGACAGAACTGAGAGGGTGAGGGGGGGTGATACTGGTTTTGATGGCCGTGATTGTGCCTCGACGTGTCGAAATGAACATGTGACCTATGCTGAAAGTTGTGCAACATCCTGCCTATGCTGGACTTCCTGAGAAAAAAAAGAACCTCATTCACATTTTAAATAGATGCTTAACTCTCCAAATCAAAATGGACTCTTAAAGTAACCCGTCACAATATGAGACATGCAAGTCTTATCAAATCTACCGTTATGAAACAAAGGACTGAGGTTTCTGTTATTTACATGCTTTCTCATGCCATTTTTGGTTATTTTATATCTCATTTTGGTTGTTGGACATCTCTTTGTGTGGATTTACGTCCCACAAATCTAATTCTTTTGATGTTTGGACAGACACTTGTTTACTTTAGCCATTTAAGAATGTATCTTTTTAAAACATTTTCATACATATATGTTTTTTTTTTAGTTTGGCATCTATTTGTGTCATTTGGTTGCCCAAAGCCTTCTTGTATTTTGTGTGTCTTTGTTTCAGTTGTTTTCAGTTTTGTCTCTTTAAGGTCGTCTTGTGTCCTACTTGGGTTATTATTTTGTCTCGCTCTTATAATTTTGGAATTTTGTGTCATAGTTTGATGTTGCCTCTAATCTAAAGTCTGTCTTTGCTCTCATAACATTTTTTTTTGGTATAATTTTGCCCATTGTCAAATTTCATAGTGTTGTCATGGGTTATTTTGCATCAAAGTTGTATAATGCTTGTTTATATCTTTTCTATTGCAAGGTTTTCCCCTTTTCTCTTCAATCTAAATCTCTCCCCAAAATCTTCATATTTGAATCAGTTTCTGCTTTGCTATAGTCCTTTGTCTTATGTCATATTTTGGTTGCATTCTGTCACCTCATTTGGCATCTCTGCAAAGGTTTCGTGATCCCAACCTTCTTTATTCAGCATGTAGCCTTATGTCATGTTTCGGTAATCTTTTGTTTGGTTTTGATTATTTAGATCTCCTTTTTTTCTGGTAATTTTGTGACAAAACTATTCAGTACTACAGGCTTGTTTTGGTTACATTTTAAGCATGTCATCTGTTCCTTGTCTTTCTTAGCAACTTTTGTCATATGTTTTGTCATATATGTGGCTTTCTATAATGCCTAATTCAAAATCTGTGACCCACATACTGACTTTCAATGCTAGCCTGCTATCTTTACATCACCTTCTTTTGTTGCTTTTTGAGGTCTAAATGATTTCCAACCTGTTTTCTCTCATATTCGCTGTCTCTTTTAGGTCAGCTTTGACAAAATTGGGTTATCAGATCCTTGGAGCCTAAAGAATCTTCAGCAGGTGAATATTCTTCTACACAGATTGTTCACTTTGGTGGAAATGCATACTATCAGTCTATGTTTTCTTACATAAAAGCTCACATTCAAGTTATTTGGTTGTATTGGATGTAGACTCCACACATACTGTATCTTCTCAACCACTACACATCCCTTCTTCCACCACAGGCGGATGTATGCTCTGCTGACCAGATGTTTAAGGTAAACTTCCATCATGCATCGATCAGATACTTTTATTTACCCATAACTCTGTTTATTCAATTATTACCATATTTGCCATTTCCTCCATCCCCCCTCCCCCCTCTCCACTTCCCCTGAATTTTACTAAAAATACCTTGAACATAAACTTTTCAGCCCTTCCATCCTAAGGCTGCGAGTTCCCTCGCGAGCCTGTCGCGCGCATCACCTACTGACACGGACAGCTCTCCTGGGCAGCCCTTTGGCGGCGTCGCGCACATTCAAGGAATTCTTCTGCTGGATGAACCGCCCAACTGTACTATTGTAGCCGATCACTAACAGGAAATAAGATCTACTACCCTTCAAAATAACACACTGGAAAACGTTACATGAAAAAGTTATTTTTGAAGGTAGGCATATTTCCCAAATACTTTTTGATATCTTAAATAAGGAAAATATTTTTTCTTTGTGGTTGAACAATTCAAGTCTAACAATCATATACAAAGAAATTAGATGCATTTTGATGTTTTGTTCACCATGTTGATGTGAAAACATTAGCATCAAAGCTCCTTGCAAATCCAATGGACCAGAAGTGCTTTCATTAAAGGTTTAAAGCCTGAACTAAATCTCAATAAAGTGCTGTTTTGCCATCATGTTCTAAATATAAGGATTTAAGATTATGGCCATCCAAGTAATTTAAATGGTTATAAATAGCAGTCTTAGACATCCTGTGTATATTATTCATAAATTCACAAATAATTCAATAACATTTTAACAAAGAAAATGAGATTTTACTCATATCCACCATTAACACTTTATGTAACCTACATTTTAAAAATACATTAAAAGATTATGAAAAGAAACTGATAATTTTCTCTCTGATCAGATGGTTTGAATAAATAAGTGTATTATTTCCTTGATTGGGGTGGTGTGGTCCTTGGGGGAACCAGGATCTTTCTGTGTGGAGTCTGCATGTTCTCCCTGTGTCTGCGTGGGTTCTCTCGGGATTCTCCAGCTTCCTCCCACAGTCCAAAAACCTGCATGTTACGTTGATTGGACATTCCAAATTGCCCTTAGGAGTGTGTGTGGGTGGTTGTTTGTCTTTGTGTGTCTATGTGTGCAGACCACAGAGGGTTCCCCCCCCCCCCCCCACTCCCCACCCCTCAGCGACCCCATTAGGGAATAAGCAGCTCAGAAAATGGATGGATGGATTTTCTTGACTGTCACACGTTTCCTGCCATGTTCGACTTTTATCTTGAAGTGTTCAAACCGGAAGTAAAGCTCGTGTCTTGACGGCTTCACGCAGGCCGTGTTTTCCTTATTATGAGCGTGGAGGGGAGTCGGATAATCGATTCCCTTGTTTGCTTTAGCATCACGAGATGCCGTTACTGGAAACACTGAAGAAAAGCTTTGCCTCGCGTTGACACCTGAGATTTAAAACCGGAGAAAAAAAACGACCGTTAGATTTCCACGAGGACAGAGAGACGAAGCCCGCTTTCCCTCCCACTCTGGAAGTTCTTTCTTTGTCTCCGGCGGTTGTTTTTGTTTATATCGCGTCAGCATGGATATGTACGGGTACAGTGGGGTCTTCTTGGCGAAACGGTTCCTGGACCACGCTGCCTTTGAGGTCATTAACATGTCTGACATTAACAAAGCGAGCCCTCACGGCTGTGATAACGGAGCTCTGACGGACAGGTTCGGGGTTCTGATACAGGGACTTCTGGCTATCGTCGCCTTCAGCACGCTCATGTGTGAGTATCGCCTCTGTCATCACCTCTCGCTTACAGTCACTGAGTGTTGTTTTTTTTAGATAGAGCAAACATGCCTTTAAAGGGCTCCACGTGGCGTTTTGTTGACGTTTTTTTCCTCCCAACAGCCTCATTAGCATCGCGGCGTCGCTCGCCCACGACGTGGTTTTAACGAGCAGCGTCGAGACGTTTGACCTCTTTTTTTAAAGTATACTCGTCAGAATTGAATTTAAGTTATGCCGAATTTGCCGCAAACAGCCAAACATTTGAACCAAACCAACTGACAGCATAATAAACAACGGAGAAATAATGTTTGGTCCCCACGAGCCCAGTTCCTTAGTTTTCAAACGGTATTCAGTCAGCCTTAGGGTCATTGTTGACTCTGTCAAAATGCACAGGCAGGCGAAGATGCACCACTTTTGGCCCTAAAGAGCCCCCCAAAGTGCTGGCCATCATTCGCCACTTCTGCCTGCTGACCTTTGGATCCAGACAATATCTGTTAACCCCAAAGTTCCAGATTTTTCGAGTTAAGTCTGCTAAAAATGTGCCTGTTATCAGGGAAGCCTCTTTGCTTCAAGGCAGACATCAGCTTTGCAGATAAAACTTAGTTGCTTGGGGCCAGCCTCGGTCATCACCTTTGCTTTTACCAGTCCATTGAGCAGAGACACAGTGCTTTGTTTCCTCTGGGGAGGGCAAAGTAATAATGTTAATCTCATCTCTTAACCATCACCCCAAACAATAGCCTCTGACTCGATAAGAACTTGTGATTCTGGGGCAGCTGACGAGGAGAATGTTGAGCATCTCTCCACTTTTGGCACCACAGGCTGTGTTTTATATTGGAGCAGCTGACAGCCATGACAGAACAGCAACAACTTTCTATACATGTATTTAAATCTATGTAAAAAGTTATTTTCCAGCCGGTTTCAAGTTCAGTTTTCCATTTGTTTTGCCTAATTATCCTTTTACACCAGTTTATCTATTCATCCGCCCCCCCCTTCTCGTAATGTTAGTTCATTATATTTAAAAAGAGATGGTGTAATTGTGCTCTGATCTCATCACAGTGCTCAGTTTTAAAGGTCAATGAGGCGATGATGATTTCATCATCTAATTAAGTGGCTGGATTCATTGCAGATGAACACAGGGGAGGGAAGGGCTGCAAAATTAGGTCAGGCTTTAAAGGGAAGGGGGGGGTGGGGGCATGCGATCAATGAGCTCTAACCTCCACTTTGTTACTTATTAGTGGAGGAATCAATATTCCACCCTCCTTTTTCTTTTCCTCCCCTTCTCTGGGTCTCAGAGTGCCTGTCAGTGTCACCCTTGGTCAAAACGCTTGCTTCTGTTAATATTTACACCCCGTCGCATAAGCGCTTCGGAGAATTGATCTTGTGACTTATTATTGTTGTTATTTTTTGCATTGGTCGTCAAAAAACAATTTCCCTCTGGGATTATTAAAGTATTTCTGATTCTGATTCTGAAAAAGTTTGAGCAGGCTCAGGGAGAATGCATAGCGTGCGCACTGAGAACACATCTGCAAGAGGTCTCATCCTGTTTTCACATGCCGGGTCGCGTTCTCCCACCTTGGAAGATGGCAAGATAGAGAAACAGTGGGCTCCTGTTCACGTTGAGTCTGGTGTGGGGGGGTGGGAGCAGTGAATTGTCTGGCAAAATGAAACCAGGACAATATGTCTGCGCTGCGGTTGACCGCTCTCCCCTTCTTCTCTGCAGGCAAATTCAATTTTGGAGGTCAAAGAAATAGTCTGGTGGTGTTCATTTTGCTCCGCAGAGCCCAGTCTTTGATTCAATCGGTCCATCTTTATCTTTTTGTTTTTTTCTTCTTTGCAGTGAAGAGGTTCCGAGAGCCCATAGGAATCAGGCGACCGTGGAGGATCTGGTGAGAAAAAAAAATTCACCTACTTCACCCGTGAGACCTTTAGATTATACACCTCTGCCACGAAATGAATTTAAAAAAAGCAAAAAATGGCTAATTTTGTTGATACTTTGAATGATATTTGCAGTTCTCTTGGCTTTAAGTCGCATAGAAAGATTCTTCAACATGCAAAAAAATAGAATAGAAAAGTCAAGAATAGAAATATCCATTGTGTTCTTTCCAGGTTCTTTGACACGTCCAAACAGGCCATTGGTGCTTTATTCATCCACTTCGCCAACGTCTTCCTATCCACACTCACCAAGGAGGACCCATGCTCTCTGTGAGAGGTTTTCTCTGCAAATATAACACAATAGGATCAGACCTATCCACCACGCTTGTCTTTAAAAAGAAATGCTCTCATTTCCTGTTTTACCGAAGGTATCTGATGAATTTCCTGTTGGATGCCACTCTGGGGATGCTTGTCATCTGGCTTGCGGTGAAGTTGGTGTCCAAACTGGTGGAGTACAAGCAATGGACTCTGCTCATGTTTGGAGAATATGGTGGGTGAAAACGATCTCGGCCCTTTTTCTCTTAAGCACGAGCTGCATTTACAAAGGAAGGGTGAGGAATTGGGTGGGTTTAGTTCTGGTTTTGACCACCAGATGGGGTAGTAGGTCTTTCAGCGGGTGGACAGGGAGGAGAGCCAGAGTCTCCAGCTGCTGCGGAGTCTGGTAAACATCACTTAAACTCCTCGTTAGTTATTACACCTCTCCCCATCTGTAATAGTCTTTTTTTTTGCTATGACGTTCTCCTTTTTTTTTGCTGGAAACTTTTACCGAAACCAGCCCTAACGCTGACTTTATCTAGTCCATTTCAAAGGGACGGCTCTAATTCCTACATGTGTCTGTTTCTTCCTTTGTTTTATCCCTCCCCCTTCCTTTTTCTCTCAGTTTAGCTGTTAATCTAGCTTCCTTCCTCCTGTCTTAATGACAGACCTGCCTTCTTTTGTGTCTGTTGTGGTGAGACACCTGCGCGGTGAAAAGCTTTTTGGGAGCCGCGTGAACAGGAGTGGAAGCATTCTCCTCCTACTACCTAAAGCTCTACAATACAGAACCCGGGCCATTTTTCCTGATCATTGATTTCGATGGATTTGCTTTACAACAGAGATCTGAAAAAAAAAAGAAGCGTCAAAAAGTGATCGTAAAATATTTTCTCTTTTAAAGCGGTTGATTCACTTGTTGTTATTCCCCCACGCTTTACCAGGCGACCCCCCCCAAGCAGCAGCGTGGCTGGGCCAGGGTGGCATCTACCTGCTCATCATGGTGCTGGAAAAAGGCGTGGTCAGCCTGGTGCTGCTCATTCCCGGATGGTCCAAAGTAAGCAGCCTTCACAGCTTCTGGGTTTGTTGTATTATATTGGAAGAACAGAAGAGAGTTAGAGGAAGGCGGAAACTCTCGGAATAGTTAAGCAGCATTTAGTCAACAAACTCCCGATCTGGTTTGTTATTTGAAAGCTTTTCCTCCATCAGTTCCGAGGCATCTGATTCAGTTGCGTACTTTTAGAAATTATATAAGTTGGCTTCGTCATTTCTAATCAAATCACTGGCCAAAAGTTGAAATTTGACTCCAGCCTGCGAACAATAAGTGTCTGAGAACTGTCCCTGTTGCTGTGGTTTTATCCCAAAGCGACCACACCTCAATTCAGTTCAACGGGGAGCCAGAATCTAAAAGTTTGCACTGTTTGTATTGGGGAAAATCTTAAATGTTATTGGCCCAGAATGAACCCTGATCTTAGTCAGGGAAGTTAGACTGCACAAAACCAAAACACCACCATATATAATCGGACTGTAGTCTCGCCTTTGGTTTCCTTTTAAATTTTTTTAGATCCTCTGGAAATGAAAGAGCTCGAATTGACATAAAAGTACTTCTTGGAAAATGTCAGCATGCAAGTAATGTTAATATTTAGTGTTCACTGTGGTTTTATAGGGTCATGGCCTTAGCCATGCCATAGCAACAGAAGTATCAAACAAAAAGTAACAGACTTGATTTAGTTTAAAAAATGTTTTCCCCATTCTGCTGTTGGAGAATCAATTTTCTTTCAAGAATCTGTTTCCATACTTTTTTGGTATGTAAATAATTTTATAAAAAGAAACAAAAATCTTGCTATATATAAAATTAATTTAATTTAAATTTCTTTTCTGTTCGTTTTTCTGACTGCGTTTTCTGGAAATGAGATTTAAATAATTTGGAAATCAAATTTAGACAAAATTGGTTTCACGAAACAGAAAACATGTTGAATGAAAAAAAAAGTTTTATTTATGTCGGTGCACTTGGAAAGAAACAGTCTTTGGTAGCATCTCAAAACTTTAACCGAGTTAGAATATTACCAGATTTGAAAATGACTTTTTACATTTTTTAATGATCCATTTTTTGAGAGAATGAGTTTTCTTCCTCTGTTCCAGCTGCAGGAGGTGTTGCTCAGTTACATCGCTAACCCTCAGCTGGAGCTGGCACTTGTCATGCTCATCGTGCCCTTCATAGTGAATGTAAGTTTTCACTTCTGGTGCCAACGTTTTTTTTTTCTTTTCTTCTTTTTTTCTCTTAAAGCTTGCTCTGTTGTTAAACCTTTTTTTCTCTGGCTCTTCCTGCAGTCCATCATGTTCTGGGTGGTGGACAGCCTGACGATGAGGAAGTACAAGACGACGAAGAGCCTGGAGGACGGCACGTTAGAGAAGGCCGAATCTCTGCCGGGGGTGGACAGCGAGGAGTCACGGGTGAGACAAACTGATAATCGGCATTCAGTTGAATCTAAAAAGCACAAAAATGGCTTAAACCCAAACAAAAAATTGTAAATGTAAATGTCATTTTTTTCTGGCACACTGGCTTATTTTCATCACAAGGTCGACAAAAATGAAACAGGATGGTTTGTCTGAACGCCAAGTACATGGTACACGAGTTAGAATATCGTCACTTTAGAATAAGGCTAGAGAATTCAAAGTAAAATGTTTTTTGGGGTACATAACACAGGAGGGTGGGACTTTCAGCACACGGCTGAAGCTCAGCAGAGAGGGAGGAGATCTGAGCCTTCAGTTTTATTCATTTGAATATTGGATCAGAGCCCACCTTCTGTTGATGTTTTGTAAGAAAAACACAAAAAAGAAAGAAGAGCTTGCTCTCAGTCATTTCCAAAGGGGACAATATTAAGAAAATTGCTGCAATTTGTGTCAAAAGAGAATTTGATTTGCTCACGCGGTCGCACTGGGCGTCAGCAGCACAGCTGTTTTAGCAGAATAGCTCAGCGTACACACACTTTCGACTTATTATCTAAGTTTCTGGTCGAGGAGAGCGCACCAACAAACCTCCTTTTCCTCTAATGCGGATCTTTGTTGTTCCTTTTAGTTCAGTTTTGTGTTTTTTTCCCCCCCATGGGACAGTGTTTTTTTTTTTACTGTTGGCTGAATTACACAGCTGTGTTCTGAGAACTTTGTTTTGCCGCAGTCTTTCATTGAAACGAGCAAAAATGGAAGCATTTTAGATAAATAGTACAGATGTAAATAATGATAGTCTGAAGTGAAATGTGGTTTCATACAATAAATAAATATCACCAGCATTGTGATTTCAGCAGAAATAATCGAGAAGATATCCAATCAATTATTTAACTTGAAACTAAGAGTTTGTACATTCGATTTTTCCAATACAAAAGCTCTTCTCATTCCATTTTTTCCCTTTCAGAAAAGATTGAACTCTGAATTGTCTCTCAATGACGGTGCAGGTTGTGACCCTGCATGCAATTAGATTACCGTTCGGCCCTCCCTCCCTCTTTCTCCCTTCTGGTCATCTGCCAGGCGACTATAAATCAGGCCTTCATCCCAGGAATAAACGTGACATTTAGGACTCAATTCCAAGCGCTGATGTTATGGAAAATGGAGTGGAGAGTGGAGGAGGACTGCAGATAAGGGACCATTGACTTGGATGAGTCTTTGTGGGGGTGGTGGTCGCAGCTACAGCCACAAGGCTTTTGTTGTGGTCACTGTTATTTTCCCTGATGCTACCATCATGGAGAAAAGTTATCAGGCTCTTCTAACAGTCCCAGTGTCATTGGGCTTTCTCTGTTTCTTTTTGAAGCATAGTTTGGAAAGTCAGGAAACTGGATTCCACTCTTTTACAATCTGTAAAAAGAAAAAGCTGGTATAGGCTCCAACTCCCCTCAAAACCCTACTAGAAGTGAGCAGTATTAACCATTGTTCTCATTAGTTTGACCCTCTTTATGACAGTTAACGTAACAGCACAGCCGTTTTCACCATGGTCGATTAGCCTAATAAATCTGCTAATTTCCAGCTTTCTTTTACAATGTGAAAAATCCCATGAACAACCAAAAATATCCACTGGGATCCTTCGCATCCTTATTCCACCTCAGGCTCAGCTGAGTTGATCGTTGTGCCTCTTTGGTAACTGTGGGAAAGGTCACATTTATAGGTCCCTACCTCTCACTCTTCATCAGATCAAGAAAAAAAAGATTGTAATACTGACATTTATCAGTTGAAATTTCACACGATTTTTCTTTTCTAAATGGCCACATGCCATTGCTTTGAATTTGTTCTCATGTCGGAGTTACTTCAGGTCTTGTGCAAATGTAGAGACCCATATGGAAGTGCTGCAATTGTGGTAACACATGAGGATTCTTTTTAGGAGATTTGAGTGTTGGATACTCTATGATTAATTGACTATTCTTTAGGCTAGAAAATGCACAACGGAAACATTTTAATCAACAGCTTTACTGACCAGGGTGCAAAATCAGTTCGAAGCTGCAGTCATTAGCGCAATACTTCACCCTAAGAATGGATTTTTGACAAAACCTCCTCTTCTCTCAGGTCCTGTTGGCGAATGAGATGGATACGGAGGAGGCCTCAGAGGGGGAGGAGGATCCGAACATTGTTGGACCAGTCTATGTGCAGTGTTCAGGCAGACCTCTGAGACCGAGTTGGGTCGTGGTATAAACCCAGGTGACCTGACTTCCTAACGTCCATCTGCTATACACACATCTGATAAAAGTCTTTCCGGTATGTTCTTTTTCTGTTCAGTTAGAAGACTAATATAATACGATGCACACATTATTTATCCAGCTGCTTTTACATCCAGTTTTGTTTTGTTTACAACAGGCTGCTATTAAGGGTCTAGTGACACTATGGTTGTTGTAAAGGGGATGGAAAAATAACTGGCCATTATTAATTATATATTCAAACTTTTACCTTCACAAGTGTTAAATGAAAAGTAATCAACAGCTCAATGGAGCCTTTTGGGGTTAGAAAAGAGGTTGGGTGATAATGTTCTCAGGACAAGCAGAACATTAACGCTTAATGTCTTTCATTTATCAGAGTAGAAGTTAAAAAGCCTCGAAACACTTTGGAAAATCACTTTACATTTGATTTTTACCACTAATTCTATTGGGCGTTGCTTTACGCTTGACCCAGTAGAGCGGCGCCTTTAGATGAACTTGTTACCAAATAGTTAGCGTAAAAACAGAAAAGCGTTAACGTGAAAGCAGCTGGCAGATGAAGTCAGATTTGTTCTCTGATTTTTCTCAGGGAAAGCAACCTCAAAGCCAGTGAAAACAATACCCTTAAAGTTTTGTTTGGACATGTAAACATGTTTTTGTCTTACACCAGGGAAAGGATGCAGCTTAATCTTAAATTTACAGCTTCTAACTTTATTTGGCGTGGAAAGTATTTTATAACAGGGTCTCTGAACCAATATATGAATATTTGGTTTTGTTTGCATCTGAAAAAGCCCAAATTCCAAATCCTTACAACATCACACTGGGCTTTAATTATCTTATTGTGAAATCTGATTATTAGGTGTATTTTATGTAACATTCTGCAAGCACAATAAATACATGAATCTATGGGATTAGTTAGCCAGTAGAACACTTTTATTTTTTCTAGTTTTCACTATATCACATATTTCTTACCGTCATCATCAGTTTCCTTCTTATAGCTGATCTTCTGAAGTCTGCCCTCTCGTAGAATACAATTGAATTTCCAGTAAATTGATTTAAGGGCTGTCAAAGGGCTGTGCATGGAGTCAAGACTAATGAGCAATATCTAAACACATTGAGCTATTAATGAAAATACATCAAATCCTTTTATGTTTTGTCATTTGTCTTTAAACCCCCCATTTACTAATTTATTGCTGCTCAATTTTCCCTGTTTATTTCCTCTTTTTAGAGATTTATTGTTCTTTGTGGCACATGTGACATTCCATATAAGGCCTTGATAAGTTTTTACTTTTTTTTCTTGAGGCACATTTTTATTTATTGTTTATAATTTGTATTTATTTTTCCTTTATATATTGTGGACCAATCTGTGGTTATTCTGTTGGATTTAGATATTTAGTCAGTTAAGAGAATATGAAGATTTTGAGACTTTCGAATCACCAATCTATAGGATATCAACTAGTTATGAGGTTATAGCAGGTGATTGTTGCTTAATGCATATGTTTTCCCTGTGTATATGTTCATACCTGATTTAAAATGGTCTGCCTATATCTTCAAAGTACTATCTGTATTTCAATATAGCCTGTGTATTTTTGACAACATGGACTACACGGCACATCCTAAGGTTACATTGACGCGCCTTAAACTGCCACGGTGCTTCTTTCCGAATGTATCTCTTTACTTTATACTTGAATAAAGATGATTGACATATGAACTCGCGCTTGGTGTTGAATTCCTGCGCTGGCCGGGGCACGGCTGCGTGATGACGGACGGGCCCGGGTGGGACCCGGCCGGTGCACACCTGTGCAGGCGGGGCCTGCAGCCTCCTGACCTCCACTTGATGATAGGGAAGAATATGGAGCTGTGCATTTGTGTGCAGTTGGGTGTTCGGTGTGCATCTAGTCATTGACACGCAGACAGAGGGTTAGTTACCAGGGCTGGCCTCTGTGATGACCAGATGTGATCCACAGCTTGAGAAAAGAGACATTCTTACATACATATTATTCTCAAAGTCTCAGAAAACCAGCCACAAAATATATTTAGATGTTTTTATTTACATCTACAAGTGTGGAAATATTAAAGAATATATCATTAAAACATTAAAAATCAATTAGAAATATAAAAATATGTTCAAAAGCGACCTGTGAAGGAAAGAAAACAGTAGTTTTTGGCTATTTTAGTCTGCTGGGATGTGATAACTGTTTATGAAAGGAGTTAATTCAAATAATGAGATGCTGGCACTGGAATTCCCAACAGCCTTTAGAGTCTGTTTGTGCCTTGTGAGCTGTCTCCTGTGTCGAACATATGTGACATCAAGTAGTCCTCATACTGTCCGTCTATCAGCTTAGCAGCGTTGTTTCGAGCGAACCAACAGTCCACACTCTGTGTTCCACTGTAGATCTTCCGGCTTTTGTGAACCACCGGCACTGAGCGGTTCTTCACCTTCAGAACCGGGGAGGGCTTCGTGTGTCCCTCTGCAGGAAGCTCTGCCAATCCCACTTCCTCATGCAGGAACTGGCCTAAAAGCACAGCAAATAGATTTGTCACTTTATTTATTTCTCATGTATGGCTGCCTATGATTAATAAGCTGCTTTACTTTTTTAAAATACAGCGAGACTAAACATTTGATCTATGATTTATACCTTGGTCATTTTTCTGCACACTTGTTCTTAGTGGGAATAACTAACTTGCTTTATAAAACAAATGGATAATAGTGTAATTGCATTTTTTAAAAAAAGTGAGATTAGACATAAAAAGTTTCTTTACCCTAATCTGACAAAATAATGATACAGAAAGAAAATGAACTGATTTTAAACTGACTTTTTACAAACACGGTTTGGTTTTTATCTTTCGAAGTGATTCATGGGGAGATTTAAATCTTTAAATCATACGTTTTGGAAGTCTGAAGTGTCGCTAAAGTAAATAGTAATAATAACAGAAGTAATAATAACAATAGTATTTAATAATAGTAAAGAGGCAAAAGTTGGAGGAGATATCACGTTAGTTATCAAAGGCAAAAGCGTGTGTTGCAGAAGAACACATTCCTTCTTTCCTGAATGTTACAAGAATTACCTGGTTACCTCATCTTACTTTTTGAGTGCATATGGGATTACATTAAAGACTAATTTCCCTGTATGCATCCAGGAACTTTGTAAAACAAAGTACAGAAGGTATTGTGGCCTTTACATAAGTAATGTTAGATTTGAGTTTATTCAACACGCACCTAGCAAACCATGGCAGTTGTGAGACAGCCCCTTGCTGTTGGCGATGTAGAACCCCAAATGGTCTCTCTGGTAGGGAGCTGGGTTCTTATACTGATGCAGCAAGATGACAAAGCTGATGTTCCCCCCCACAGACACAGTCACGTTGGAGTTTCCCACGATAGCCACGGCCAGCACGCCACTGTCCACAGTCACCGTGGAGTGGCAGGGCAGGACGATGCGGTCCCGTCCGTCCAGGATGACTTTCTTAGGGGTCACTTCGATGTAGGCGCGCTTGGGATGGTCCGCCACAATTGTGATGGTGCTGAAGTACGTGCGCTGCTGCTTGTGGCTGCCTGGTGGAGCTGGAGCACCAACTAGCTTTCCATTGACAGTCACACCTGAGCAAACATAACATAAATGTTATTTGATTTTAAGTCAAACCCTTATTTTCTGCATATTTAACTTATGAATAAGCCAGTGGGGTGTCTAACCTAAACTTTCTTTTCCAAATATGGGTTGTTGACAGAAAAAATTGCTGCTACGATAAAATTTACACTTAATCGGAAGAGAAACGTACTTAAATGTTTCATTTTCTTTTTCCTGAAGTTGAAAACCACAAATTGTCAAAATCTTATATTGAATAAGCCCCAGTTTCCTCTTGAAATCGCGTATAGTAAGTATCCCTAGTTTCAAAATGATCGAACATTTGGTTAGGATGAGGAATGATGTAACACAACTGTTAAACACACTGCTGTGTCAGCTTATTGTAATACATTGATGGCACCATATTCTAGAATATCTTGAAAATATTTCACAAAAAAAAAAGGTTGCTAAGGTATGACGGCAAGGGCCATTTCTTTGGACCTACGCCTCTTAAAAGAAAGGCTCAGACATGTGTTGCGTTTTGAAAAACTACCATAACATATCTGGGGACGGGGTTCGTAAGAGCTGTGGAGCGTCAGAAGCCTTACCAGAATATTTATGGTCGGAGACCAGGCGAAGAACATGCCCAGGCTCACCGTTGATGTTAAAGCACACGGTTAGTTTACTGAGCGGGAATTCCACCACAAAGTGGGGGTCACCATCAGCTACGAAAGACAGAAATAAATCCATTGAAAAGATAGAGACACTGCAGAAAAAATTATTATTTTTTTTTACCATAAAGCAACTTAATCTGATCAATAAAGCAGCATCTAACCACCCCAGCAGGAGCATTTCTAGCTATCGCTGTACTGTACTATCTGGTTTATTATTTTTTTTATTTAAAAAAATCTTTGGCTAAAGTTCCTATGAGAACCTACAAAGATCAACACAGGAGCAGTGAGATTAGAGAGTAACCCTAATTACAGGGCCATTAGCCTTTACTAACTCATCCTGATGGGTTCCCTCTCTTTATACTAACAACACAAGCGCACACCTCCACCTCTCCCCGCTGCTCTCAACCCTGTCTCACAGATACCTGCGCATACACGAGCGCGCGCTTGCGCGTCGTAAGTGCCACTCAGGGCCTGAGCTGGTATTTCAATTAGACCCTGCTCATGTGCAGAGGAATCCCCGAGACTCGCTGTCCGTGTGATCCCGCCCGGCGAATATCTAAATTACAGGTCGGCCACACATAGAGCGGGGGTGAGAGTCTTCAGTGCAACCCCTCCTTCTCCTGTCTTTCAAGTTTTTCTATGAGGTCTTGGGACTTCACCATGCAAGTTAAAGATGTATAGCACCTCTAAATTCAACAGGGAGGACAAAAAGTACAAATGTTTAAACAGGAAAGGCTGTATGGGGTCACCTGAAGTTTTGGAGATGGTGATGGATTTCTTGACAGGTCTTCTTCCAACGTTCCCTAGAAGAAAGTTTATGTTTAAATCTTGAGTTTTACTGTCATTATACAGAGTCCTATTGTTTTTAACATGATAAGCTGTTCCACTACAATTTGTCCAAGTCATTTGAAAAAGTATATAGAAATTAGAGTAGAAGTAGTACGACTGTAGGCCCTGTGATGGACTGGTGGACTCTCTAGGGTGTACCCCGCCTCTCGCCCATTGACCACTGGGGTAGGCTCCAGTTCTCCCCGCGACCCCATTAGGGAATAAGCTGTAGCGATAATAGATGGATGGATGGTACGACTGTATGACCCTCACCTATGTTGTTGCTCACAGGTGAAGTCTGACTGCCGAGTTTCCTGTCCAGTGTCCGTGGCTTCTCATAGTCCGTTTCACCTGGCAGATCGTTAGCAGGCTGGGCAGCTTGGGCAGCTGCTGGTGTAATGGTGGGCGCCGGCGCCATGGTGCCATCGGCCAGGACTTCGGGCTTCTCCACCACCATGTTGGTAAGTGGGGTGAGGAAGTTGTACGTCAGAGACAGGTTGGTGGCCTGTTGGGTGTGACCGTCTCGCTCTTTGCTGGTCTGGCTTCGCAGCCGCGACCGTAGCCCTTCCTTGACGCTGAGGAACCCCCAGACGCGTTCCACGAAGTCTTCCGCAATGGAGCCTAGAGGGATTCCCAATCCCTGTGCCGCCGCCGACGCCGGGGTCTTGCTTCCGGCGGCCATGGCGGTGGTCGCGGCCTTCACGTGCTTCTCGGTCTCTACCTGCTGGCGGCGCAGGGGCACGTCGCTTTCCAGGACAATGCTCCTGTCGTTGTTGCTGGCGGTAACCTGGACGTGGAGGGACTCGGCGCTTTGGTTGGTGAGCTTTCCAGCGATGACGATCTCCGAGCCATTGAAGTAGTTGGAGAACAGATTCTGAGTGACATAACTGACGGAGTTCTCCGTGTAGTTGATCCTTATGTCAGACAGCAGAGGAGTTCCTATCTCATCGTAGAATCTGTAATTGAGCAAAGAGGCATCTCAGACTGCAGATCAAGCATTGCAAAAATATTGCAAATCATGACAATTGGTCAAGTCTCCAGGAAATGATCATTCCAATTGAAAATCATTATGTTATTCTCCTCTAGCCATATTTTAAGTCCATCTATTTAAACTAGAGTCCTTATCACCAGTTCATTGAGAGTGGATTTCCTGATTGACTCTAGACTGGCCCATTTGTCCCTGAAAAGTGCAACATTTTATTAATTCATCAAATTGTTTGCTGCCACCTATAAGGTTCATGCCCAGACCTCCTTCTCCGCTTGCCCTCTTCTCCAACTCTTCTGGACGGGGACGCTGATATTTCTCAAACATGCAAATGCTGCTCTGAGGCCTCCTCCCAGTGCAACATGTCCAATGGGCCTTCCCTGAGAGGTATCTAGAAAAAAACTTCCCCGTTTGACCTTTTTTATATCTTAAAGAGCAAAAACTACTCTGAGCAGGCCCTGGATGACTCAGCTTCCAACCAAGTCTTGCAACCTGGAAAAGGAAACTCACTAAAACCTTACTTTCTTTCACAATGAACAGCTAATGACTACAGGAGAGGGTTGTAATAAAGCTAGATTTGTCACTGTTAGGTCTTTCATATTTTTATTCAGTATTTTTCTGTCATTGATCCAACATTTTCCAATGAATTTTGCCGGTGCTTTCAAAATCCCTTCCAAATTGACTTGAGTCTAGACTTTTTAACATCTCGCAAAAAATAGCATTACCCTATTTATTAAATCCCCCTTTTCAACATGAGGCATAGTTTTGAAGCTTGCTGTCTGCATATTCTTTACAAATGACAACTAATCCAGCTCTTTGTTTAGCAGTGTTGCTTTAGGCAGAAAATTTGGGGTGCAACTGCAGATGTCATCACCATCTTATTTATCCAAACAAACCTCCATTTCAGCAGAAGGCTGTTTTTGTAACCCCGCATGCTACGGTTTCCCCACACATTCGTAAATGCGAGTGTGTTGAGCCGGACCTGTGTGTAGGTGTGTGCCCTGTCCTTATTGTCACAGTCCCTTACACCTCCTCACCTCTTAACCAGCATGTTTGCTCGAGCGGGACGTGGGCTATTATCACAGAGTCTATCTGTTAACCCCATGTACGGATCCAGACCCGCGTTTCACAACAACGCACACATTCCTGTGAGGCTGAACAAACACCTTGTGTGTCAGACTGCAGACGGACGAGAGAAGAGGCCTGTGTGCAAAGGGCTGAAAATAAGAGGTCCGAGAGGGAAAAAAGGGCGGCTGTTGTAGACAGCGGCGGCCTCATGTTTAAGTTGATTAAAGAGGTCTGTTTTCAGCACCGTCACATTTGCGGTCTACGTTCCCTCTCAGGCTGATGAGAGACAGACAGACGTGACAGAGGAGACAAGAGAGGAATTAAGGACAACTAATTGCCTAATAAAAGGCAGATTATACACTTAGGAATGGGGAAGGTATTTGGAAGCCCCTACTAGTTACAAGGTTTTATACAGTTGGATTTAAATACAGATCCATTACAAATATACAATTTTGGCTTTATAGAATTCTATAGATTTCGAAATAATATAGATGTGTGTGTATATATGTATATATACATGTACACACATATTTTTTAATCTATATCTTTAGAATTTGCATGTGTCAATTGTGACCAAGTCTCCGTTGTTGGGTGACCTGTTCGCTTTACAGGCCAGTTTTAGATTCATGTTCTATCTAACAGGGCATGGAAACAAGGGAAGGGAAACTATTTTTTTCTTTTCAGTGGTCAGAAAGGGCCTTTGTTTGCAAATCGTTGACATTATTGTCATACCGGTTTAAACATTTGTTCAACTGACAGCTTTCACTAACAGAGGATAATTTCTGGACTGTTTAAAGCCATGTACACAACATCAGTGATTGCCAACACCATTGTATCCGTTTACGGCCTCCCTCTCATAATCACACTTTTTCTTAACCACTTGGTTTAGTGGTTTACTAATTCCAAGTGCAAATGTTTGACTATTGCTCTGATAAGATTAAAAAGTTTTTTCAAAGTAATTTTCTCAGTAACTATGCAAAACTCATTTATAGCCATTTTTAGTGTTTTCTGATTTTATCTATCAGTAACCTGATGTGGTGACTTCTTTCATGTTCACAGTGCAGTCAGGAAATGTCTTTCAGAGAAGCAGATTACTGTAAAAAGCAGTACAAGTGTAACTACTACAGATGAACTTGATCTAATCAGATCAATAAAGCATGACAGTTGTCCCTATCTGCCTCCACCGTCGACAGATATACCTAAAGCCCATTCATTGTTAGCAGGGTAGGAGGCTTTTTCTTTCATTGATTAATTTTTCGTAATCCTTGCTTGCTTTTTCACTCTAACAATTGTGACTTGGTCATAAATCATCGTTGACATTACTGACATCAGTCCCCCCGATATCATAGCTTGTGAAACAAGGGCCTACCCTTTAAGCATGGCGCTGGCGTCAGCATCCTCATGGATTCGCCTCATCATCCCACAGTTATCCAGAGCCATGCGCTCCAGCAGCCGGTAGTCCACGTCGTTGCCAATCCCGATCGTGAAGATGCAGAACTTTTCCTGCACGGCTGAGCGAGCGTTCCCGAGGATGGAATGGGACTGGATCTCTCCGACTGTGGGCCGTCCGTCCGTCAGGAAAATGATGAGGGAGACGCTGTTGGGGCTGCCGTCAGAGCCCGAGAGGTATTCGCGAAGCAAAGTGGAGCCAGTCTGGATGGCATCGTCGATGTTTGTGCCTGGAGTGAAGGATAAAAACGTCATTTGGAAATTCAGTAACCAAGTCTCACTTCACCAGTTTTTATTGCCTTAGGGAAAAGGCCATTAAACAAACGGTTTTCCACCAATGTGCATTCATTAGGCTCCTTGGCTTGTCAGAGATGATTTAAACTGGAAAATCGAACTGCTGGTTTATCTAATATGTCCACCAAAATGTAAAGTGTCACCTCCAGTCGGCATCAGCATGTAAATAAACTTCTTGGCGTCTCTGATATTCAGCGGTGTCACTGGCACGAGACGATTTGGTTGCCAGACTTTGATCCTATTGGAGAAGCTGATGAAGTTAAAACGGTCGCCGGGTCGCAGATCCTTCAGGATGGTGAAGAGAGCATCTTTGGTCTGAGGGACAGACGGATTAGACAATGTTTGTGTGTCCAAATATGTCTTTTGAATCGCACACTTAAATCATCTTACAAAAACTGCCAAAATGATTACAAGATCATTAAAAGAGCTTACAAAATTATAGACCTTAAGACAATTTGAAGACTTATTTGATAAAAAGGCAGGAACTGCTAAAAATAAATAAATGAACATAATTACATGTGAGTTACTTTAAAATGTCTACTTAAACCACACGTACATATATATATATATATATATACATGATTTATTTAGCATTTATCCTAAATCCTACATTAACAATTAAGTTTACTGTACAATTGCTATATTTCTCAGATGTCACTAGCCAACATTTTACAGCCAGTTAGATTTGCCACAAAAGCTCAAACAAATTATCTTGTAGCAATATATGCAGTATGAAGTGTAGCACACTCTTACTTTAATATGTAATACATCCACAAAAAGGTCAACTTTTGTAAAAATGTACACATATCTTCGTGGTGACTTTTCACATGTATAAGGCTTGACATTTTCCTGGAACACCACAATTTGATGACATTTAACAATATTGTGAAACTGTTTATAACTCTTTTATTGATTTATTTTCTATTTGACTATTGCTGAACCAATATAAATATTCATGTCTGAGAGGCTCTTCCTCTCGGTGCCGACCTATTGCTGACTACCCTAATTAACTGCAACATGTTCCTCCAACCTTGTCTTGTTTTCCCAGTTACTTTTATTTCCATTGAGTTGTTTTCTTTTTCTTTTTGCAAACACCATGCGGCCATCAAGATGAGCTAATGTTTCTTTTAAAGTCAAAGATGACATTTTGAAATGCATAGATTTAGAATGGTCATTTACTGGATATACAATAAATGTATCTATCTCTGTATTTACATATTACAAAATGTCCCAAAGGAAACATGATTTTAGATGTAAACTTTTTCTTATTACGGTTGAGGTAAGCTTTGACTGATCATATCCATTTAAATTCAAGGGGATCGCTAAGACTTCCTCCCACTTTTCAGCTTTGGTAATCTCAACATGTGTGAGATATATATCTGAGCTCTGGGGGGATTTAGATGCCTTATTTACAGTATACAGCAGGGGTCAGGACCACAGAATGGATTCCACTGAAACCCTCTATTGTACGATCAGATCAAAACCCGTTTGTTCTTTTCCGGTTGTAGCCTACTGAAGGGAGGGCGGGCAGATCAAGGGGTCGAGGGGGCTGTTGTCTTGAAAGTTCCATGACCACATAGGCGGTGACCCTCCTCCCTCATAGCGTGACCTTGCGCTTTATATTTCCAGTTTTTCTTTTTTTATGCTGCAAATCTGTTTTTCCAGTTTCTCCACTCTTCTGGTCCTGTACTCTTTTCTCTTGGCAGCTGCACAGATCAGCTCTAAATCTAGGAGAGAGGATTATCGTGCCGTTGCACATGAAAAAAAAAGAAAAGAGTCTGATACTGATATTCCAGTGTGGGAGGGAGGAGGTGGGTTGTCTTATTTCCTATCCAGCAAAGTCAGTTGAAGTATCATTTGGAATTGTTTTGCAAAAGGAAATGGGACTGTTAGTAACTTCATCAGATTTCCTCTCATTCATTTGGGAAAAGAGTTTTTAAAAAGCTTGGTTTTCATGCATTTTCAAATATGTCTCAACACAGCTGCTACTGTTTACCGTCTTGTTCATTGAGTTCAATAAAAAATCTAGAAGTTTAATTCTCATTGTCCCTGCGATCTTAATGACCAAGTTGGTTTTGCTTCAATTAAAAACATTTTGAACTTAAGGAAACATTGCTGACTGATCACTTACTTACTGATTACCCTATCACTTGATTTTTCCCCAAAAATTAAGTGTGCTAAGGTACTTGGGCCTGTGATGAATGATGTGGCACCATTTTTTTCAGGGAAACAATTGTCTGTATCCAAATATGAGGGATTTTATTAATTGTTGTACTTCAGTGCTGTGACACTTGATCTCGTAGAATTGCTTATTTTCTATTCTACATAATAGAATGCTCACCGTTCATTTTTTTCATCTGCAGGGTTTCATGTGCTAGCAGTAGCGTTTATATCCATTTGGAGCGCAACAAGGCATGATCTCATGGTCCCAGTTGCTAAAATTTAGTATGTGCAGATGCTTTCATTTATATTTTCATGGAATTTTTGCCCCTTGGATCACATTTTCGGAAATCTGCTGTCTCACCTTGGAGCATTTTTCACATAATATTGTACTGATTCCAATCATTTTGTCACAATGATTATAATAAAAAAAACAGTTTAATTTTTCCCAAATTGATAATGTTGAAACTGTTTGAGAAAAAAATCTCAAATGACGTCCGCCCACTACAAAATCTCTCTAATGGAATCTCAATGGCCAGGTCCTGTAGGTTTCTTTTAGATTAAACTGACTTATTCAAGATTTTTTAGCTTCGCACAAGCCTGTTAATGGCACACTAATGGAAATCAGGTGTGTTGAAGCAGTGTCACATCTGGAACACGAAGCCTAGTCTAAGGCAAGATAAACATATTCAAATGTGCCAAGAAAAGTAGTCAATTGAAAAGGTATTGTAACACTGCACAACAATTCTCTGGAAATATTCAATAGATGTCCAGCCTAATATCTGTGCTCATCTTTTTGGACATACCCAAGTCAACATGAAGTCGGAAATCATGGTGTAATGATGGCTAACAGTACACTCCGGCAACGGAATATTTACCCTTATAAACAATGATTTTGGTATATTGGATGAAACTGAACAAAAACAGGTATTGATAGTCAGTAAACTTTCTTCTATATACCTGTCTGATCTTCGTGCCCAACATGGAAGCGCTGGTGTCGATCACAAACACCACATTCTTGGGCACAGCAGGCAGGTCTTTGGGGGCAAAGTAGTGGACGAAGTGTCCATTTAAAACCTTTGGAGGGAGACAGAAAGGCAGCAGGCAGTGAGATTGGTTGCGGTTGCAGATCAGGGCTGAAGACAGACAGAAGAGTTTGGCAGCACAGCGAGACTGGTGGCAGGAAGCCTGGGAAATGAATGACTAACAGGTGGGTGGAGGAGGGTGTATTTCAGAGAGGGACTGGGAGGGAAATGTCTTTGCGAGCACAAGAAATATTCAAACTATCTTCACAGATTATTTCCTTTCGTCAAAACCGGAGAAAAGGGTCATTGGAAGTGTGAGATTTGGTTTCACCTGGATGTCTCCGATTCCCATGTCTCTCTGGACATCGTAGCGGATCACAAAGTCTCCCAGGATGCCGCTGGTGGTGATCTTGGCTTGTTGGACGATGTTTGGGCTGAAGGTGATCTTCCAGACGTTTTTTTCGTTTTTGACTACAGTGGTGATGGGAAGCTCGGGCTTGGCTGAAACAAAAATAAAAAAAACAGGATGTGAGTCACATATCCTTTTTTTTTTTCTTTAAATAGATCAAGCACGGAGCCATTACATAAACAAAAAACTGTCTTGGAAGTCATTGGAGATGTAAACTGGTGTCTGGGCAGTTTACATAATCTTTAACACTGGTCTGAGATGCCTTTGTTAATTTCCAAGATGTATTAAACCAAAACTCTTCAGACCCCTATTTCTGTGCCGTAAGGTTTAGCTTAGTACCCAGCATCTACAGACCTGGTGTCTTGGACGCTTTAAGACCCGATGCCGTGCTGAAAGAGCCACTGCTTTTGCCGTTGCGGAGCGGCAGAACCTCCAGGTCCAGGATGGGCGAGTGGTCCACTATAGTCACGTCCAGAGTGAGCCGGCTGACCAGCTGCAGGGGTCTCAGGCTGGTCACCTGCTCGTAGCGCCCCAGCCGGCGCTGCAGGAGCTCTTCGTATGTCAACAGAAAGATGGCCCGGTTCCGGCCCGGTATGCTAACGGCCATTCTGAACACCTCCACCTCGGGCTCTGGACTGGAGAGGAAACGACGAGAGGTATTGACGATGCTCCATAAGGATTTTTAAAGAAGCCATTGATTATCCCTTTGTGTGGGACATAATTTAGGAGAAAACGTGAACCATCTAATTTGTTCTATATTGTTTTGCTCTCTAGTAATTGTAAGTGTTGCAATTTGGATAGTCCACGTCAGGTTTGTGTCTAAACCTGCATTTTGGGGTGCTGTATCCATTAATGTGGCTTAAAAAAAAGTCTCATCCTGAATATTCTTTAATCCATACAATCCCATCATTACACTCCCACATCCAGTCTTCACTTCCAGAACTTTGCACTGACTGCGGTAGACCCCAACCAGGTCACGCCAACCATATTTTACTTCAAACCTTTCTTTTTTAAAGGTTTTGGGTACCTTAGACGTTCATAGGAAAGGAGTTGATTAAGTGTTGGGGAAAAATTCCAGGCAGGACTTAAACCCAGGTTGACATGGTTCATATATAGATATATCTGTATCTATAAATGTGTGTGTGTGTATTCACAACTTTTCTCATAAAATCAATCAGTGATACCAGGCAAGCTAAAATCCGAGCATTGCTCAAGGGAAGATATAATAACACAAGGACATGGCAACATATGGAAAAATTGGGGTTATTGCTGAAAAGCTTGTCCATGTGGTGATATCACATGGTCTCACATGTCTCACTTCAGCCTGGTGCCTCAGTCTGAATCATATTACTAAATCTCACTTAACAAAACGTCACTTTTAGCATGCCAGCTGAAAACGGAATGAAGTCACTTCTTCCACTTGTCACTTCTTGGGTCATGGATTTCTGTGACTATTCTCATCTGCAGAGCCATGACTGCTATAAAACTATACAGCTACTCTCTGTGGCCGCCGTTATAGTCAAAGAGATACCCTTTTGGAGTGCTATAGGTCTACGGTTTTAATAGAAACCGCGTATAAAGCTATGCTGTGGAATTCGGAGGAATTGTTAGACAGTAGGCGTGGTCAGTCGCAAACTCAGTCTTGGGATTTTCATACCTTGCATCACTTGACCCTTTGTTCTTGGGTTTGCCGTTCTCCTGTTTGACCCTATTTTGCTTTGGCCTGACCTCGCTCTGGTAGACACGCCCTCCGACGATCCTGGTTGAGAGGAGGGAGGTCAAAGGTCGGGGTTTAGAACGGAGCGCATATTCAGGGACCCCTATTGTCACAGTTCAACTAGATTTTCTTGGACAAAGGACACAGAAAATCCTGTCATTACCTATTTACGGGTAGCCTTTCCGCACATGACTGAGCGGATCTGTGCATGTGTGTTAACAGTGTTATAAAAATTGTAACCCCTTCTTCTGTCCTTGCTAACATCTCCATAACAACTGAGACCTCATAAATATGTCCAGTCCATGAATTATGCTGTGCATCCTTTTCTGGAGCTGAAACTAAACCGCTCTCTTACTTTCAGTTTTAAAGTTATGGAATTTGCATTATCCTTGGTTGTTTTTGTCTCTTAAAGTCCACAGAAATTATACAACTCATTTAAAGTGGATGGGCGTTTTTCTTTCCAAAATTTCCAGACATTAAAATTCAAAGTTGATCTTAAGTATACCTTCAGATTTCATACTTTTAGGCCCAACAAAGTCGATGCTCTTACATGGTGAAGTTGGAGACGTATGCCCCGGCCGGGAGCTGAAACTGGAAGACCCCCTCAGCAGCGGCCGAATGGCGGTTGAGCATGGCGCAGTACACGGCCGTGAAGGCATAGCGGGAGATGATGGTGGTCTTGATGGAGAGCTCCTGTATGAGAGGCTTGATCTCCTAGAGGAAGGAAAGTAAATCAATACTCCCAAACCATCTCCTCCCGGAGTATGATCTGGAGCGGAGTTTCTGCTGGTGCATTTGGCACCGTTTACGCACGGCTTTTTGTGCGTATCACAACTCAATAATAAAAAAAGAAAACTACGCACCCCCATTTGAAAAAAAAAAACATACAACAAACTCCATCAACCCAGGCAAGGCAGACAGATGTAGCCTCACACGACTACAATGACCAAAACAGTCAATTCGGTAACTTAAGATTCAGAACATTACAGATGCTTTTGGCGTGGCTCCCACGCGTTACACCCGCCAGAAAATATGGGATCCACTTCAAAATTACTTTAACTAGGTCATCCATTATTCACTATAACATGCAGTTTATTCGAATGTATTTTTGAAATTATTCATAGTCTTGCACATTCATACGAATTCAGATGTTCCAGGTAAGAGGACCTCGGTTCTTGTCCCGTTAGCAGATCAAGGATTTTAAAAAACAATATAAAAAAACGTTTCTCTTACCTTTGCCAATATGTTTTTGACCTGCCGAGGGACTCTACGTGGTGCCTGCATACAAACAAGATCATTATAAGATCGCATCTTAAAACCAGCACTGGCAACTTCTAGAAAACACCTTACAATGTCCAAATCGAAATCTGTCAGGTCCACATCATCCTCAAACTGCAGTTCGTCAAGTTGTCCCTGCGCACAAATGAGACCGAGGTACAGCTGGAGAGCCAACAGCAGCAGCATGGTGCAGTTACGGTTCATTAAAAACAACTCCAACAGAGCGACTCTAACAAAACGGAGGAGACACCATTTCCAGCGTCTTCAAGGGCGAGTCGAAATAACGCGTCTGAGAGAGAGGAAAACGATGCAGAGGAGAGAGAGAGAGAAAAAAAAACGCCCTCCTCATGAACGGGAGAGATGTAGGGTTTGCTCCCTCCAAGGAGACCCGGACAAGGAGGAGGTGCAAAACTATCCCTGTTTGGATGGAATCAGTGGGTAAGAAATCATAAAAGCATAATACATTTAAACTTGCAAACTTTGCCATTACTTGCCACGAATGAATAAAAGTAGTCACAAATTGGAGTCTAAGGACTGTTTTCTAGGCCTTTCAGTTCTTTTTACCCCACTTGTCTAGTTTCCTCAGAGATAACTTGCTAATCTAGACGCCCTTCAGGAATCACCTGCTAAAATGCTCATTTTAGGTTGTATTTGCCATTGTCTATATGTGCAACTGAAGAAACAAAGGGACAAGGTGAAAAAGTGCTTAGAGATATAATTAAGAGTCAATAAATACTAGTTCAGGCCTTCTATTATCCTTTTCAAAAGTTAGGGTGCTAAAAAAACAGGTTAATTTAGTAAATGGTCAGGTTAAAAGAGTGGTCTGCAAATATATTAAATAGCAGCCAGCATCCAGAGAAATAAAACAAAAAAATCAAAAGGCCTTCAGGAACGCTGGTGAACATTTGCCTGAGGCCAGTTTTATTGATTGAGAGAAAGTCTGGTTACTTCTGAGGAGAAAAGCAAAGAAAAAGAAAAAGAAAAGAGGATTTGCAAAAGACTTCCATATTTCTCTTTGCCGTTTACTCTGTACACACAAAGAGTCATCAGCCAGGAAACCCACCCAATAATGATAAGCCAAGTTCACTGAGGGGAATGTCTGTTCTGCTTTTGGATCAGTTTTAGCCCCAACTTTTTTGTTCTTTTTTCTTTTTTTTTTAGAGTGCTGATGAATATGTTTTGACCCCTAAACCCATTTATTTGTTTAAAAGAAAATCCATCACAGTTAGAGCCCAGCTGTCTTTGGGTGAGGCGAGGTACATGCTGCTTAGGTCACCTGATAATTTATTGCCACTAATGAGCCTCACAGGTATGCTTTCGGTTGGTAGGATAAAGATGGAGTATGCAGAGAAAGCAAAAGCAGAACAAACTCCCAAAAGGAAATCCCCCAGTGGGGATTTAAGTCTTCAACCCTCTTGCTGTGAAGAGACGATGCTAATCATTACAACCCCCTGTAGCTTAAAAAACAACAAACCAAGCAAAAACAATATAAGATATTGTTAAAATGGCAACGAGAAAATGCTGTATTCTTGGTTTTAAATGTGATATCTGTACTCTGTCTCATTCAGCAAATTGAACATAAGTTCTGTTAAAGAGCGTGTATTCTGTTTATCTAATTTTCATTAAGTTTTTATTAATTTAGTTCCAAATCAAAACAAATGTCATCCCAAGGATGGAGAAGCGTCTATTTATTGTACCCCAATCGTAAAACAAATCAAATAAATTAAACTCAAAATTGAGAGCAATTAATATGTTGTAAAGTGACTGCATAATTATGAATTGTTATCTTTAAACTATCATGTTATTTCCCTTAAAAAGATAAAGCATTGGGAAAAAGGAGAAAGTTGAGGTAAAGTGTAAGCCGTTGAGCTAGCTTTGGTGTCATCTTGTGGGTAAAGTTTGGTATTACAGTTTTCTTTAATAAAGAACAGGCGTGTCATGGATCTTCCCCAAAACAGTGAGGACATTTCATGGAGCTGCCACTTTTCAGATCAGTTTATTTTCACATCCCATCTGTGGCAGATTTGTGATGTAAAACCTCTGTTGGGTCCCGAACGACTCAAATCTGTCCTGTTTATCCTGCCCTCACCCCACAGGTCAGGTTTCAAAGTTTCCTTCTCCCCTCTGGGTTGCATGAAACATCACAAATATTGACTTGGGCCGGGGAGTCGATCAGTTCAGTGGATTTTAACCTCCGGTTTTTCGGCTCAGCTGTGTTTTCACAGGTCTCCCCGCAGATAGATCGGTCCCACTGTCAGTGCGTTTTTTTTTCTTTTTTCTAAATGTGTGTGTGAGAACATGAGTGTGTGAATCCACAGGCCTGGAAACATGAGGCGTCTGCTGCTGCTTCTTCAGGGGCTCTTGATCCTCCATCAGAGCTGCGGCTTTGAGTTTGTGATAGACGGAGAATGGGAGGACGAGGTGGTGAGTGGGAATTTTTCTTGAGAGCCAATACATTGAATTAGGACCAGATGGTCATTGATTTTTCATCTAGTAGTTATTATGAGTTGTTTTGAAGAAGTAGCTTCACTTTTTTAAAGAAAATTGTTGCATGTATTGGCTATTAATTAGGAGAAAAATGCTATCTTATTGCCGTCAACGTATTGCAAAAGAGTAAACAGTGCAGAACTTAAAAGTATATATTTTTTTTAGATGATTTTATCTACGACAAACAAACAAATCTGAACGTAAAAATATTGCATTGACGTCCAGATAATTGAACTTACATTAATCCTCTCAAATGATTGATCGTCCTTATAATCTTTATGCTATTTAATTTATGCTATTTATTTAGTTTGGTTGCTATTTAGTTAGTGCTTTGTTTTAGCTACTGAAGTTAAATTAAATCTATCAAAGCCTCCTTTATATTTGCTGGCAAACCAGAAATATGTTATGATAACTGGTGGTGTTCATAATGATAACAATTTTCTGTCTCCCATCAGTCACACATACCTGACCATTTTGAAAGACACAAGGTAAGAACATCCATACAGTTTGACTTTTGTGCATTTTGTTTCTTAGGCAGTAAAAAAAGCCTTTCTGCTGTTGGAACACCAAATCGATCTGGATTTTACTGATTGCAAAAAGAACAAAACAGAAAAACAAACAAACAAGGCATCAACAACAAAAATAAAACCACAGTAAAGTGGATTTTTCTCTCTCTCTTTTTTTTTTTTTAGAAAGAATACATGAGCCTTCCTTAAAAAGTTTATGAAAACAGTGTGAAACGTATAACATTTGTGTGCTTGTGCTTTGTCCAGAGAGCAATTTTGACCAGCGAAGAGGAGGAAGACTTTGAGGTATGACGGGCCGCTCACTGTTTCCTCACTGTGACAGAGTTGAACCTATCTCATAATCAATATGCTGCTGTTTGGCGAGATCCTTGTGACTGATAGGTTATTGACTTTGCTCCCTGTGGATCCTGCTCTGCTTCCCTTCTATATAAAAAAAACACACTTCTCTGTTGGAAATCAGGTTGCTGTTTCAGGTTCCCCCCCCCATTTTGCTCTTATGAATAAACAATAAGAAATATTTCAAAAAAGTATTTTATGGGTTCTGCTCAGACTTAAAAAAAAGGACTTTTTAAGTGTGTATTAGGTTTTTGAAGACAAACACCAGAGCGGGTTCAAACGGGTAAACGTGGAGAAAATGACTAAGTTGACCATTAGCCATCACCCAAATTGTATCATCCTCCCCAACTATGTAAAATGATCAAATCTAGAATCAGCCCTTGACTTAATTTCCTTTTAGCCAAACCACTCGATCGTGTTTCAGAGATGATAACTCATCTGAGTTATATTAGATGATAAATCGCTTGTCTCACATTGTCGTTCCTTTTCCTCGTAGGCCATCCGTGGAGATGACATCACCGTCAAGAGCTACAAGATGGAGAGCCGCATCACGTCGCGCTTCGCCCACACCACCGTCAGGAGTTCGGTGGTCAACTCCGGCACCAAAGCCCAAAGCATCGCCTTTAACGTTCAGATCCCCAAACGGGCCTTCATCTCCAACTTCACCATGTGAGCCCAGGGGCCGTCCGGCCACGGCGTTCCGGGACGCGGAGCCCACCTGACCGAACTCACGCTGTCCCGATCTTTCCACGGCAGGAACGTCAACGGAATCACGTTTGTGGGTTCGGTGAAAGAGAAGACCGTGGCCAGGAACCTGTACGCCCAGGCCCGAGCCAGGAACAAGGCGGCGGGGATCGTCAGGTCAGGTCAACCAGCCTCCGGGATGGAACTCCTTGTGGAACAAAACAAAAACAGAATTGGTTTCTCTCTCGCAGGGCTAATTCCCAGGATCTGGAGACCTTTAAAACGGAGGTCCACGTTCCCCCGGGCAGCAACATCGAGTTTGAGCTCCACTACCAGGAGATGATGCAGAGGAGGCTGGGCATCTACGAGCACTCGCTGCACCTGCAGCCCGGGAGGCTGGTGCCACAGTTCCAGGTGAGGAAACATCGCAGCTGACGTCCGCCCGTGCCTCCAACAACGCCGCCGACCTCCGATCCGTATCTCTCCCCAGGTGGATGTGTACATCTTTGAGCCGAGGGGGATCGCCATGGTCCAAACACCGAACACACTAGGAGCCAGGTTTGAAGAACTGATTAAAGTCACCACCTCCAAAGACAAGGTAACGCCGAAAGGTGGCCGGACCAGTCCGTGTTTGTTGTGTTTTTCAAAGAAAATATACAGATCCAGATGTGGCGCATCGCAAAGTCTGTCAGGTCGCTTTGGCCTTTTGCCAGAGTTAATTTTTAATGGGCAGATTTGAGTTTTTTTTCTTGTTTCTAAAGGTTTCAATGGGATTTAGTTAATGAAACAAGCCTATTTCTTTTACGGCACTCTCAAACCAGGACAATCATCTCAAACTTAACCATATGAGATGAAAAACATTTAGTTCTAAAGTGCCTCAGTAATCTTTTAATTTCATGATCGGGTGCCATCAGGACCAGCAGGCCAAGTTTATATGGGCCAATTTAGGAGAGTGTGGTTTGTATTTTGTATGGGATCAAATTCTTATTTCTTAACTCTGAGAAATCCTATATTTTGGCTTTCTATTCTCCAACTTTGGAATATTTGTTGTATTATCATAATTACACATGTCCCAGCTGTGTCGAAAAAATTATCTTAAGACTTAAACTGAAAACATTTTTTTTTCTTGATCTTTACACACATATTTTATCACACAGCTTTTAAAAATTACAATAACTTGAGGTCAGATGAGGGCCTCGTACTTGAAGTTTAGTCTTTATCCAAAGATTCCTGTTTAAAGTCCTGATTTCTTACATTTCTTACGTCCCCCACACATAGATTAGTTTCCTTCCATGCTGAAAATGTTCTCCTTTTCTTTTATGCTCAGGCTCACATTGTCTTCAAGCCCACCTTAGAGCAGCAGAAAAAGTGTGAAAACTGCACGACCAGCGCTATCGATGGCGTCTTCACCGTCCTGTATGATGTGACCAGAGACGGCAACGCTGGAGAGCTGCAGGTGTCGCACGCTCGTGCTCGTTCAGCGTCGTGTCTAAATGTTCCTTTTGAACACGGGTGGAAGTTCTCGTTGGACGCGAGCCCCGCATGAGCCTCCGATGTTTCTCCTCAGGTTTCCGATGGCCACTTTGTTCACTTCTTCGCGCCCTCCGAACTCTCCCCTCTCCCCAAAAACATTGTGTTTGTCATCGATGTCAGCGGGTCCATGTGGGGGGTCAAGATGAAGCAAGTGAGTGACAGCTGTTCACATCTGGATGGACTTTGTTCTCAGTGTTGGTCCTCATTTTTCTGATTTGCGACTTATGTTTACGCATTTAGCCGAGGCTTTTATCCAAAGAGACTCACAAAGTAGACACAATTTTACAGTTATCATCAATACGACAATAAGTTCTCTAGAGGAAAATCCCTAGTCAGAATCAGTGGTGGCAGCAAGAGAGAGAGAAGGAAGTGCAGAAATAGTAGTAGGGGGGTACAGAGGTATGGGTAAGAGTCAGGTTAAGAGATGCTCTTTCAAGAGGTGGGTCTTTAAGAGTTTCCTAAAGATAGAAAGGGACTTCTCCACCTTTGGTAAAACGTTGTCCCCGTGTGGCTGTTTTGCACCATGCACTTGCTTTCTAACTTCTCTTCCAGACAGTGGAGGCCATGATGGCTATTTTGGACGACTTGACCGTGGACGATCACTTCAGCATTGTAGACTTCAACCACAACGTGCGCTGCTGGAGCGAGGAGCTGGTCCCCGGCACCTCCATCCAGATCGCAGACGCCAAGAAATACATCCAGAACATCAAACCAAATGGCGGTATGACGGACTCTTATGTGCTGACACACATGAACAAATGCGACCGGCAGTGACCGCGTTTGACCGACACCCAGGCACCAACATCAACGAGGCGCTCATGAGGGCAGTCCAGATGCTTGTGAGGGCATCCAACCAAGGGCTCATCGATCCTCGCTCCGTCTCCATGATCATCCTGGTTTCTGATGGAGACCCCACCGTCGGTAGGATCGGTTCACTCAAACTAGAAATACCGCAAGATACCGGTATTCATTCTTTCGTCTTACGAAATAAGGGAATTCAAATCGCTCCCCGCAGGCGAGATCAAGCTCAGCACCATCCAGAAGAACGTGAAGCGGGTGATGAGAGAGGAATTTTCTCTCTTCTCTCTGGGCATCGGCTTCGACGTGGACTACGACTTCCTGGAGCGTATCGCCATGGAGAATAGAGGCGTGGCTCAGAGGATCTACGCCAACCACGATGCCGCCGAACAGCTGCGGGTGCAGTGAAAAACTTCTAGTCTTTAAGCTTGAGCCCTCTTTTTTCCTTTTAATCAGAAAAGTCTGAAATCTGTTCTGTGGTATTTTTCGTGAAAGTACACTTTAAATTGAAAAGTTCTGTTTTACCAATACAGTTTTACTCTTTTATGAAGTGACAGTCAAAACTTAGTTTGGTTTAGATTTGTTGGGTGGGTCATTAGAAGTCAGGCATAGGAACTGTTTTCAACATTTTTCCAAATCACTCTGCAATATTAATAAAACTACTACCACTACTACTAATAATAATAATGTTTCCCGCATGTGGGCAGAATTTATGTGGAGTAAGAGCCATTTGAAAATCTTTCAAAAATATACAGTAAAGTTTAGGGGGGACGAACACCAAATGATATAAGATTGTGTAGAGTAAAAATTACTTGAAGTAATATAATAGATGTTATCTTCCATAAAGAAAGACTTTTTAATAGGAGAACCATATATGGACTAAAAAATGGGGTAGAATCTCTGTGTTAACATGGTGTGAAAAGAATTTAGGTGTGCCATTTAAATGATAAAAGTTTATTTTTTGGGCCCATCTCTCGGTACACACTCAGCATCTTCCCCATGTTTCTTTGCAGAAATTTTACAGCCAGGTTTCTTCTCCTCTATTGAGAAGGATCACCATCCAGTTCCCGGAGGACTCGGTCAGCGACGTCACCCAGAACCGCTTTGATAAGTACTTTCAGGGCTCAGAGCTGGTGGTGGCCGGGAAAGTGCTGCCGTCAGACAGCAGTACCCTGAACAGCTTCACCACTGCATCAGCCGTGAGTCTAACACAGCACGAGTCTCAGACACTTCCTCTGTGAGACCCATTCAGCAGATCAGTTCCTGACTGTCTAAGCTGTGGGTTTGTTTGCTAATGTCAGTCAGAATTTGTGATTTTGGTTTAACCCTTTACAGTTAGCGATTATTATTCAAATTCAAATGCCGTTTTGATTGTAAAAGAAAACATATAGATTACCATCTATGTTCCTCAAACCCCTTTTTTCCCCACTATACATGCCAGAGGACTAACCACAGATTCTGGAATTCTAAAAACATTCACAGCTGATCATTGGAAGTCAGTCAAAGCCGTTGGCCGAATGCGCTGCGTTTTCCTCGATTACGCCAAGGCCATTGGACGAAAGTTACAGGAAAGAACCTGGGACACTCGTTTTTTTTTTTCCTTTCTCCTCATGTTGACCTGTAGGCCCGTCTGGACATCACCTTGACGACAGAGACGGACATGACCGAGCTGGACGGTGAGCTGGCCAAACAGCAGCACTCGTTTACTGGCTTTGCCAGACAGATGTGGGCTTACCTTACCATCAAACAGCTTATCAGTGAAAGGTGGGACACTTGGGAGCATTCCTGATGAATACCTGAATATAGTCCTCATTTTTTAAGGTTCTTTATTTGATCTTATGTACATTACGCATTCTGTCTACACTTATTTATTCATTTGGCAGCGCATTATGCACTTACACTCTTGAACATTAAAATAAAGCTGACCAATTAGAGCCCACAGGGCTATTGAAGTGTATATAGATCCCTTACAGGCAAAATGGAGGCAAATGCTACTCCACGAGCCACCAAATCTGGACTTTTGAAAGCATGGCAGACTGATAATAACTCTACATACCTACACATAGTGAAATGAGAAGAAAATATCCACACAGGTTGATGTCTTGACCCTTCCATCATAACTCATGGTCAAACGTTCAGATCCGATGGCCTGTTTAGTTTGGTGTAGGCCAGTGGAGTTTGAATAAATAGTTAACTTGGCGTGTTGTAGGTCCATGGCTCCAACGGCTGCCAAGAAGAGGAAGATCACACAGAAGATTATGAGTCTAGCTGTGGAGCACCAGTTTGTCACCCCGCTCACTGCCCTGCTGGTGGAGAGCGAGGATGCCCAGGAGAGGCTGCTCGCCGATTCTCCGAAGGATCCCAAACAAGGATGCTGCCCAGGTGCCTGACCAAATGCAGCACGATCATGCCACATTTTTACAAAAACTGACGCGGTGCGGTAAAAGAAAAGACTGCTCCGCATGATAGATTTGCCTCGGAATCCAGAAGGAGAGACGTTTCACGAACAAAATTGCCCTGAACTGATTGCTCACACACAGGAGGAGGAATGACGGGAGGATCTGCGTTTGCTGGTCCTGCCCCCGTGTCGGTCGTCTACCAGCCTCCGCCGTGGGTCCACGTAACCACTCCGGCCCCCCCACACTCGATTGAGAAGGGTCCAGTGGAGTGGACCGTTCCTGAAAAGGTTAACTTAGGTAAACCCACACACACACACTTTAAGAGCATCGTCACTCTTTTGCTTGAAGTGTAATCGGCTCGGCCTTTACTCCCTCAGTGGATAACGACCCTCACTTCATCATCCACCTGCCCGGGAGTGACATGGACGTCTGCTTCAATATCGACTCCAAACCTGGTCATATTCTCAACCTGGTGTCAGATAACGGAACAGGTAACACACACTCATATATTCAAATATACTGTCATTGTGTTTTGCCCAGTTTTTCCTTGAGCTCTGCCCATTTTAGGTGACGCGGCCACAGTCCAAACTGGCCTTTTAGGCCTCTCGTATTTCCCTCTTTTCTCCATTTGACAGAATCATGGTGGCATTTTTTTGCTTTTAAATAAAGGTGGTCATCGAGCCACTCAACTGGGGCACTTGGACCATTTGTATGGAGCAAGGACAACCGCTAGTTGATCACTAAAATGAAAACGGGCCCCTTTTCCTGCAAACGCAAAGGGCTAGGGTTTAAGGAGGAACAGGGATTGGGTCAGAAAGCACATGCATTACAGAACTGTTGGTTATTTAGGATGGAAGGCTCTTCGAAAAGCAGCTAAAATCAGCAGAAATCTAAAATGCTCTAATGCTCACCGTTTTTTACTTGATGTGAGGCCTGGGCTGCCATTGACTCATTTGAATTGGTGAGTTGCATTTTTTTAACCAGTGAAAATAAAATATTTGCTGAGTATCGTATGCTTGATGGGAGCATTTCTTGAAAAGTTTAAACGGGAGAACAGTTACACTCAAATGTTTAACTGGCAGCTGGTCAGAATAGGGTCTAAAGAGAGGACCAGAGCCTCTCAGATGTAAGGATGAACAAATGTTTATTAATCTTGAAATTCTACATGAGCTTGCTGCTCATTCTGTGACATAAGGTCTACTTCTCTAACCCACCTTGCTGTCCTGCAGGTGTTGTGGTGAACGGGCAGTTGATCGGCTCCAAGCAGCTGCAGAAAAGCAAACTCCGCACCTACTTCGGCATCATCTCCGTCTACTACCAGCCAGAGGGCGTCAGTGTGACGGTTAGCACTGACCGCATCACCGTGACCGACGGTAGAAGCAGCAACTCCTTCACCTGGGGGGCCACGGCCGAAATCACTCAGGATGGGTAACTGAAACGCCCTCCACTGTCCCCCATTTGCTGCCGGTTTGGTGTAACTCGACTGCATTTCTGTCGTAGGGTGAGGCTTTCGATTCTGAAGAACTCTGCAGCCACCATCACGATAAATGACGATATTCAGGTTACGGTGCTGCTTCACCGTGTTTGGAAGAAACATCCCGTCAGCGTCGACTTCCTGGGGGTTTACATTCCCAACGAGAACCATTATTCCCCACTGGTACATGGACTCATAGGTAGACCTATGAAATGCACCGACAACACAAACTTCACGATACCATTAAGAAGCTGTAATGAGACAATTAATCTGTCCTTGAGCTGTATTAGTGAACAGTATACGTGTTTAAGCTTAAGACTTTCTGAATTACAATCAAACACGGGGGGCAATTATGAATATATACGGTATATGTAGACGTGGATCATGTTGGGTAGCGTAATGATGTGAACCCGAGCGGTGGATGGTTGTTTATATCTGTACCCCTGTGGGTGTAAAAGCCTCCGAATCAGGTCGGAAACTCGAACCATGGGCGTTAAAGAAGCCGCGGATTGTGCGTCCGCTCATCCACCGTAACGATCTACAGCTTGGCTTATAAACTGACACAAACAAATGTGATCCGACAGGCCAGTTTTCCAGAGAGCCCGTGGTGAGCGTGTACGACATACACGAGGGAGCCGATCCCCTGAAGAACGAAGCCACCATGGAGGTGAAAGGCAATCAGCTGCGGGTCACCAGGTACTTTCACGGCGCACATAAAGCCCAGTTGTAAAACGGGTCAGGTCGGTATCTTTGATTGTTGCGTTTCTGTGTGCGTCAGGGGCTGGCAGAAGGACTACAGACACGACAAGAAGCGTGGCTCCAACATCTACTGCTGGTTCATTCATAACAGTGGGAAGGGCTTCATTGACGGCCATTACACCAGCTACATTGTGCCAGGCCTGAACAGCTTCCTCCAGATGCTCTGAGAGGCCTTAACCTCTTTCAAATACCTGCGCTGCTATCAAGCTCTGGGTCAGTGATGATGTGGAGAGAGTAACAATTTCAAAAAGTACCTGAAAACAGAGGATAATGCATTATCTAAGGAACAAAAACAATAATAATAAAAGCTGTATTTTCCACAACACAGACGTCGCATTTATCAAATTTATTTTCGGCAAAATTTTACATTTGCAATGTCAAAGTCAACCTGAATGTTGTCAGACGGGGAAAAAAATCTAATAAAAAAGTTACAAAACAAATTGAAGACATTGCCGAAAGTTTCCCTGATTTCTCTCGTAGGCGAGTTGTGGGGTGTGTGTGTGTATTTGTATATGTACAGGTGAATGTCTAGGAATGAACTCTGACACGGTAGAGTCCCTCGGCCTAAAGACTGCCCGAGGATAAGACGGAAAGTTTGCTGTGTTCACGCCAATTTGGAGAAGTCCTCGTAAGCGATGTCCACTGTCTTCCCTTTCTGATGACCCTGTGGATGAAGAAACAGCGGCATTTTAACTTCAAGCGCGGCTTTGGCAAAACATGTAGCAACCCTCCCTCCGGATTTGAAATCTAAACTTTGCTGCGCTTAATTGGCATCAAGGGTTACAGGTGACTTTTATGCCATTGCCCGTCAAAGTGCATGATGAGTGCAAATGCATGATTTCCCAAGAATTCCCAAACGATTAAAGGTTAAAAAAAAAAATCTTTCTGTCTCCCAGAATTAAGTATTTTTAGTATTACCAAATACTGTGGTCTTCGGAGATTAAGCTATGCTTGGGTTATTTAAATTTATAGATCGCACATCTCAAAAAGTCTGAGTCCCTTTATCCTTTAAACAGCTGAGCAAAGGTTCCAATGGATCCTGTTTCCTGGGTTATCATTTCCGGTTGTAAAGCATAAAAGGCACCTAAAGGAAAATAATAATAAATGTACTCAAGCGTCAACTTTACACCTTTACGCTTTTTGTTAAAACAGAACATAGTGAACTTGAATTTCCTGCTCCTCACTCTCTGCACCGACACCATTCCTAGGCTCACCTGGGCCCTGATTGGTTGATTTATTCATTTATTTTTTGTCAGTCTTATAAACCACTTTCAAGATATACAGACGATTTGAGCAGACATAGCAAAAAGTGACCAAATTCTGCCTGAAAACGGAGCATAAGGCTTTAAGAATTTAGCCTAAACGTGAACTTTAAATTCATTCTTTTTTGCATTTCTAGTACACAGAGGGTGTTGGGGTTTTGCCGATCGTTTGTAGAAACACTTACCGAGTCAAGTGTGAGTGTAGCGCTGAAGTTTTTCTCATCAATCCCCTCCAGCACGGCCTCTGTGTCTCTGTAGGGGCCGTTCAGGATCAAAACCCGCTTCCCTGCAGGGAGTTTCACAACGCTGTCACAGCTGGACCTCGTGAACTACGGATGGTCACTTTGGACTAAAGGAGCTGAGAAGATGGACCCACCTGGTGCAGGTATCACAGTCTCCAAGTGGTTCTGATCCAGTTTCAATTTGTCTCCGGAGTCGACCATTTTCACCACTGCAGTGTATTTCTCTCGTACCTCCTGCGGCAAAAAGCGACCCACAGTTATTAACGACAAAACGCCCCCGCGGTGAACAATGATCTGAATCATTTAAAGCACTGTTACCGTGATGACGGCCTTCTTCTTGTGGTACTTCTCTCCCAGCCTCTTGGTGATGACTTTGACGACGATGTTGTTCTGTAGCCAGTAATCAGTTCTGACAGACTGCTTCTTCCTCTCCTCCATCTGAGCAAAAAAAAGGACAAAACGGAAGAACCGATCAGAACACTTAGCGGCAGCCAATCCCAACCTAAAAAACAAAGGACATTAACAACCTCGATGATCTCCTCCAGGGCAGATTTCTTCTTCTTCTCCCCTCTAGAGTCCGAACCTGAGGACGACTCTTTCCTTTTAACTGAGGATGACGTTGACGCCGCCGCTGCTGCTTTTAGAGCGCTGGCTCCCAACGCTGAGCTAAAGGGAGACACAAAGTTAGAGAGCGAAGGCTTCATTTACATCGTTTTCAACCCGCATGAGGTAATGCGTACCTTGATTTAGAGGGCCCAGCGACAGCGGAACCCACACTCAGGTTGAAAGTAACTGAAAGAAAAAAATTTGAAATGTGAGAACAAGGAAAAGTTCCCTGGATAAACTTCCTTTATGCACACACAAAAGTAAATAAATAAAACATAAGGCTGACCTTTTTCTTCTTCGTTCTCTCGCTTAAGCTCTGTGTAAACTGGGTCTTCCTACAAAAGAAAAAAGCAAAAACAAAAAAAATCATTTATCATTTACTTTGGCTCAGCCAACAGACGACAGTGAGAGGCCATGACACTGATACTGACTTCCGTCTCCTTGAGGTCGCGGCCTCTCCGGACCTGCTCCTCGATGAATTTGGCGCTCCTCTCCTCATCGTCCAGCTCCTGCTTTTTCTTCCTTGCCTGCTCCTCTTGGCGGCGGATTGTTTCCGGGTCGCGATCGATGTACTGGATGTACCAGCCTTTAGGCGTCTCGTCCACTTTGCACAAACCTGTCAGTTGTATTTAACAACTTAGAACAAATCCAGAGAAACACTCCTCTTTTTAGCTTGTGTTTGGATCAAACAGCGACATTTGACATGCTCCGGCCATTTTCTAGAACGAAGAGGAGCACCCTGTCTCTTACATATTTATCTATGTCACACTTTTACAAACCAGTTTCAATTACAAAGAATGATTCAATGACCAATCATACATCAACCACACACGCACACAAAAAACTTCAACATCTAGCTGAAAAAACAGCTTTCTCCATTATGGGCTCTATCATTTAGAGACTATAGAATTACTTGGTTTGGACATTTGGTGTTATGTTTGAGCAAAAAAAAGGTGCATAATTGCATTCATTGTCCAAAACACTACTGAAATTAAACTTCTCTCCAACAGCTTAGTCTCATACTCTCTATGTTCATGTCTCTTTCTCTTGAATTGTTACTGTTCCCATCATGCTCTTTTTAAACAGATTCTACCAGTCAGACAATCAGTGTAGTATTAAAGATGAGGATGCCTAAAAATAAACTTTTTATATTAGGAGATAATCTTGGATGGATTTTGTAGTTGAAATGCCAATTATGAAATGCCCAACCTTTTAGGAGTCACAACAAAGTCTTACCCTTTCTTCCCAGCCACTTGGTGAAGTCAGTGAGAGTCTCCCACTGTGTGGAGTTCATGTGGACGTGCTCTCTGTGACTGATGTACTCATTGTAGACGATGTTGTTGTGCACTCGCTTGGTTCCTGTTGATGATTAGATTTTTAGAACAAATACTTACCCAGAGCCCTTTATATCGTCCAAATTACTCTTTTCTCACCAAAACGTCTCCTGAGCAGCTCCAAGAAGTCCCTTTTAAACTCACTGTGAAATAAAAAGACAGTAAACAAGTTTATTCTTGCATCTGAAAAACCACTCACATGTTCATATTTGTCTATTTATTCAGTCATAAACTCACTCTGAGAAGTAGTCCATGAACTTTGTAGGGTTTTCTGAGGCCAGCAGCAGCTGTCTCTGGTGGGACTCGGACATACAGTGACATTTGAAGCCATTCTGTAAATAAACAGGTACATAAACGTGAATTCAAAACATCAACAACCTCTAATAAACCTCTGTTAGACGGAATTCAACAACGTCTCACCTCGTCTCGGCATTGTTTTTGGCACATCTGGCAGTACCATCTCAACTTTTGTAGACCTTTGGCTTTTATCCGGTTGCTAATAGCTTTAGGGGATAGAAAATCCGCCTTCCCCATCGTTAACGCTTACAATAAACAAATATAACGCGTTAAAATAGTACAGTTAAAACAATACTTCCCGAATTTTCTATAAGGGCTAGCGATCGATACACAGGCTACGAGCTACCAGGGTAAACCATTTCCGCCAATCGACGTCATAACCCCATGAACAAGCTTTAAAACTCGCGATAACATATGATGCTTTCAGGACTACCCAGTTGTTTTTCCACCAACCTAATTGGATTAATAGAAACCTTTTTTTTAGTAAACGTTTTGTCACTGTGGTGATATTTTCACGAGTCGAACTGCGAACATAACACAAAATTACATGTAAAGAACCGTTAATTAAAATGTGTTAATATCTAAACGCTTATTTTATTTTAAATAGGTAAAAACAGTGTTATGTGCTCCATCCGAAAAATAAATTGATTGGAAATACTTGCTTGCCAAGACGGGAAAAAACAAGTCCAGGATTTATTTCACTGTGAAACAAAAATACGTTTAAAGCAGAGGTAAGTTTCAACTAATAATTTATTAGGTTTCCAAAGGGCAGTTTTTTGCAAAATAACTTATTGGCATAAGAAACAGGTGAGAGCTTCCAGAACTCAAATAATCATCAGAACCAAATCCAGTTTAGACTGAAATTATTACTATTACCAATTCTGATTTGTATTGCTAAAATCAAACAACTGTGGACAAAATGTTAAATCATTAAACACAACAAAAGACAACGTGGGTACCTCGTATTTTATTTTATTGAAGGATTTTCATAAGCACACTTTTCTGGGGTTTCTCATGGGCACTTTATTTAAAATTATTTTTCGATTGGCTCCTGAAGGCAACGGACGTCCATCCATTTTGACTATAACCTGCGCCTGCGCAGTCCTGTGTGTCTGACCTTCATAGGAGTAACCATGTTCGCCAGGACCAGCGCTTTGGTGTTCTCCCCACAATGGTAAAGTAAAAAAATATTACAAAAGACATTTACGCTGTTTGTATTGTATGTTGTGCACACTCTCACTTATGCAGGTTTTAGATATGTGTGTAGCTTTTGCTAAGCACATGAAGGTCTTAAGTGCAAGGACGTGCTAACGTGTAGGCCGCAGCTAATGAATGACAGCAGTGTGCTCGGTTGTGAACGGTGAAACTCAACCGGCGAGATGCTAATGCTAGAGATCTTTGACATTGTTTGGGAAGTTAGAGACGAAACTCTACCTTCTAACCAACGTTATTCTCTGAGCATTTTATCGTTCTGCACCATCAACGCACAACAATTAGCCCGTATCAGTAAGCTGAACAAAGTTTTATATGTGCATTAATGTTAGCATTTAAGCTAAGACTATGCTAGTGTACTTTTAACGTTAGCATGCAACGTAATATTCGTAGCAAAAGTTTAATTTCACGATTTATCTTCTGTATAAGCCGGACAGGCTTGTGTCATAATTTGTACTTTATTTTATTATAATAGCTGTAATTTCTCATATGGGGTATTTCTCTTCACAGTGGGCAGGTCAGGAACATGGCTACCTTGAAGGACAGTAAGTATTGTTGAATGCTAACCTCTAACTTGAAATGTAAAAACGTTGATTACCATAATTTCATACCTGTCATAGTATTATCAACACCAGTTTGGATATATGTCAAACATGAATACTGTGACAAATGTCATTCAGCTCATCAGGGTTCATTTACAAGAATTAAGATGCTGCTGTTATAACAACATATAAATCAAGCTTCATAAATAGACATATTTCAATGACTTTGTTATGCACTAAAAAATAAATAAACATGAATATACCAGGTTGATCTTGCACCCAGATCTATTTTGTTGCAGTATGGGTGAACCCGAGAATGGGTTTTTTAGTAAAATATTAATTCATATAAGTATTTGGATGCATTAACATTAGCAGATATTGAATCCAAAATGACTGCAGTATTGAGTATTTGTTCCAACACAGAGCTACTGACATCTTGATATTAAGTTAATTTTTAATTCTAAAAACATTTTATTTTTCATGGTTTAATTTCAAAAGCTGTTATGTCCAGTTATTTAATCCTTCTTATCAGCTAATGCCTTGATAAGTGGTCTAATGATTGTTGTCTGTTGTTGTCATAATATCCAAATCTAATGAGATTTATTTCTCCTTTCACCAGTCACCATTCGGCTGAAGTCCATCAAGAACATTCAGAAGATCACAAAATCCATGAAGATGGTGGCCGCTGCCAAGTACGCTCGTGCTGAGAGGCAGCTGAAGCCCGCCCGTGTCTATGGCAATGGAGCCCTGGGTATGCCCTCGTATTAATCTGGATTTGAACTCCAGTGGTTGGTTAGATTTATCTTCGCCATCCTAAAATCCCACTTTTCCCTCTTTGCTCAGCCCTGTATGAGAAGGCTGAGATCGCGGTGCCTGAGGACAAGGCCGCCAAGCATTTGATCGTTGGGGTGTCCTCTGATCGTGGTCTCTGTGGGGCTATTCACTCCGGCGTGGCCAAGACCATCAAGCATGAGATCGCCAATCTGACTGGCGCTGGAAAGGAGGTGATGGTGATCAATGTTGGAGACAAGCTGAGAGGCATCCTGCACAGGTAAGAATAGAGATGTCAACCCTTGCAGAGCTATGATGGAGGACATGTAATTTGTTAGATAATATTGGTCTGGCTCCTTAGATGCTGAGTCGAGGAAGCCTCCAAATTCAATGAAACGCCGTCCTAAATGACTTTAGTTACTGAATTTTAATGCTGGAATGTCCCTTTTGATCTTGTCAGAACTCATGGACAGCACATCATGCTGAACTGCAAGGAAGTCGGCCGCAAGCCGCCCAGCTTTGGCGATGCATCCATCATCGCCACCGAGCTGCTCAACTCTGGGTACGAGTTCGACCAGGGCACTGTCATCTTCAACAGATTCAGGTACAGTGCTTGGAGGAATCCCCAACCCCGCACAACATTTATTTGGATAATAAAAGTGACAAGCTTTGTAAAAAGCAAGTTTTTTAAAAAATAATTCTTTATTTTTTGCATCTTTCAGGTCCGTTATCTCCTACAAGACCGACCGGAAGCCCCTGTTTTCCACAGACACAGTGGCCAACTCGGGTAATGCTTTATTTTACTCAAACCTGATGCTGTAGCATCCACGGCCCCCGCCGCTCATCCACAGACCCGTTCTTTTGCCAACAGAGAACATGGGTGTCTATGACGACATCGATGCCGACGTGCTGAGGAACTACCAGGAGTTTGCAATGGTGAATATCATCTACCTGGCCCTGAGGGAGTCCTCCACCAGCGAGCAGAGCGCCAGGATGACTGCTATGGACAGTGCCAGCAAGAACGCCTGTAAGATCCCGGCGGATATCCTCACAAGTCTTTCAATAAGATCTTAGCTTTTCTGCACACACTACTTGTATATTTGTTTTTGACCGAGCACTGCTTTGGTTTGTTTTGTACAGTACAGTTCAGGTCTGACTCTGATGTGGGGGAGTAGTGTTTTTCTCCTCTCCTTACTACTTCTGGCCCAGTCCCCAGACAAAGGCCTCATGATAAAAAACAAAAAAAAAACATGAAAAATCAATTGGAGGAATCGTAGCCGATATTTATCAGGGCATCGGATGTAATTTTAGACGAGCGGAAGTCGGTTTCAAAGCAAAAACTGTGAGGCAGCTGCTTTTTGTGGGACTTCATCTGCCAGCTGTGAAAAGTAAATCTAAAGTGACCGGTCTGGAACAGGATATAGCCTAGAACAGGAATTAGGATATACGTTCAGACCAGACTGAAATAATTTGATGTTAATCACCTTACAAAGCCACCTCGGGTTCAACCTGATACGAGGATGTTTGGACTTGCTCGTTTAATGGGGTGTTTTGGTGTTTGCAACTAGCTGAAGGTTCGGTCTGTTTATAGGACAGTGTTTTTTTTATTAATGGAAAGACTAATACATTTTTTTGTCATTTTTTTATTTTTCAATGTATTTTATTTTTTTCCTGGGTTTAATTCCTTTCAAAGCCTTCGGAAAAATACTTTTTATTTGCCTTTTTTTGTTGCTCACTTTTTTATTAAGGGAAACAACAAACTTAGTTTTGACCTCCTTCTGTTTGATAGTAAGCTGCACTTTGTGTCTGCGCTTAACCCCCTCCCCCCTTTCTTTTTCTCTCTCTCCTCCTCCCCCTTCAGCTGAGATGATTGATAAGCTGACCCTCACCTTCAACCGTACCAGGCAGGCCGTCATCACCAAGGAGCTCATTGAGATCATCTCCGGAGCTGCTGCCCTGTAAGTTCTCTGTCTTTTTTTGTTGCTCACTTTTTTATTAAGGGAAACAACAAGGGGGTGGGGGGGGTGGCGTCAATCTTGTTGACGCCACCCCCCCACCCCCCTTTGCATAATCTTCCTCTTTTCTTTATCTCCGGCTACTCTGCTAAAAACCTCCATTCATTCACTCCTGTATTTTCCTGACTCACCCTCTCATTATGATCCCCTTTCTTCCTGGAAACTTTCTAACCTTTTGAACCCCCCCACCCCTCATCCTTGGCTCTTAATTTCTTTTTTTTTTTTTAAAAAGCCGTCATGTATTTTTTTTTTTTGATGATTAATTATTCCATCTGACTCATCTACTCCTCCTCACCCTCTGCTGAACTCAGGAACTAAGGCTTGTTCCAACAGAACAGAGGAGGTAACACAGTGGAGTAGCTTAATGTCAGCTAGTTTTTAGCTGTAGGAACGTCTGCTTTTCATCTCTACGTGTAACAGGCTAGGTGCCTTTTGTAGACAGTAGTTTAAACCCAGCCCTGTTTAGATTTCGTCTCTGCCTTCTGCGCTCTCACACTTTGGTTCCTCTCTTTGCAGATAAACCGGCGACATCATCGTTCCCATCGCCGATAGCTCTTCAAAGTACTTTGGACACGTCGTTGTCGAGTCTAATGAACATTTGTGCTTCTATTTGTAAAATATATGGAGAAAATAAACCTCTTACGCAGACCTGTCACCTGTTCATCAGTCCATGTGTCTATTTTCCTCTCAATAAAAGCTGATAACTGATATGGATGGTTCACTTAATGATTTCCTCGCATTAATTAGAGGAGTTTGATATTAGTGTCTACATGGAAACAAGTCTGAAGGTGTTTTGGGGCTTCTCAAAGTGGAAGGTGGATTAAATATAGCTGCATTTCTAAATGTCACTACCAAATCACTTCATTTGGTGTCTTGTTTCAGGAAGTTTGTATACCTGCTTAAGTCAAAGCACTTAAAATCAGCTGAATAACAGATTGAAAATGTACGTCTTTACAGTGTCACAATAACTGGTTTCCATTCTAATATTTCTGAATGACAAACAAATGAAGTGCTTGTTTAGGTAGCTGTTGGATAGAAAATGGCGACAAGTTACATGCAATTTAAAAACTTCTCTTTAGTGAACATTTCAATGAGATAAGATCCATTCTGCCAAGGGAACACCCTTTTTGAACTGCATTAAAAAAAAGATTAAAAAAAAAAAGTTTAAGTTAAATTGGAACGATGAACAAATACTGTTTACAGGTCTTGTTTCCCCTTCTGCTGTGTTTCAGCTGTTTCTAGTCTAACATGTTAATTACTGAAATATCTACAACAAAGATGGACTCTTAGTTCAGACTACATAACAAGGATTCTGTATGAGAAGAAATGAGAAAGATTAAAAGCATCCAAGGGCACTTCTAATAGATAGATTTATGGATTTTGGTGTGAGTACAGCAACAGTTTAAGGGCATGTGAATAATTTTAGTGTTTTGGGATCATCAGTAAAGTGTCAGTGTTGTTTGTAATACATGGTTTTCCTTGGGTGATTAAATGGAAAAACATACTGAATGAAAAAAAATCAAAAAGACCTTTCCGTATGATTCATTTCTCCAAATTATTATGTTTTTGCAACAACTAAATCAAGGTTAGTAACTTTCATTTTGTTGTATGCACAGACATGTGTCTCTTTTTTGGTGAAAGAAATTCAAACTTTTTATGCAAACTGAGTGATAGGTGTCTTTTTTTTGTAATACCTGCCTTATTTGTCTCTGTTTAGTGCGCCTGACGTGGCGGCGTTGAGCTCGCTGCTGTTTGTCAGAGCTCCACCAGGCTGTGCTGTCTGATAAGAAATGCCGTGCTTTTTGGCCTCAAGCAGCTACTGGAATCCTCTTGAAACAAAAAAAAAAAAGTGGCCCTTTTGAGCTCATAAGAGGGAAATAAAGCTTGTTGGTTGCACGTGGCAAACCGTTTACTCGCTGCGTCAGATTTAATAGCTGATCTGAGAAATCATGTGGTTTCCCATGTTAATGCCGACTGACATGAGATGTTTTTGGTCCATAGCAACGGTTTCTTCCAAATATAGACAGAAACAGAAGATCCTTGTGGTTTTCATTTATTATTGTGCATGCTTTTGTGTGTTCCCGCATCTTTGTATATGTGTGTGTGTGTGTGTGTGTGTGTGTGTGTGTGTGTGCATACACGTCCCGCAGACCTTGTTTGTCTATTGTATTTGAGCTTGTTATTGTTTACTCCTGAGGGGAGTTGGGAGCGATTGCATCTGAACACTGAAATTACAGCGATGCCAGACTCTGATAAACGCAGTCAGGGAGCAGCAGCCTTCTCATCTCCCCCCTTGGTGGCGAGGCCCCGACAATCCGGCAACGCATGGAGGCGGGGGACAGAAGGTGAGGGAATGGGTGGAGCTGGTGGAGGGGGGGTTTGGCGCCCTAAGAGTTATTGTGGTATATTTAGGAATTTTCTTAGATTCCGGGTCTGTTTTAATTTTCAGATGTTTAAAGTGAGAGTTTCGAGTAAATAGGGAACCAGGAAGTCCAGTAAAAAAGGCTTATGGAACTGAGTGTGGCCTGGTCCCCCTTTAGTGATGGGCCAGCATGAAGTTTGGGAACTTTTTGGCACACCGTAACTTGTTCCGCTATGTCTTGATGGCTACTACTTGGGTTTAAGTGTTCACGACTCTTGGCATCAACAGCTTAACTTAAGACTCTTGACACGGCTTATCAAAGCAATTTGCAATTTCAACTTATGGATAATATGTTTATGTGAAATAAATCTGAGATAAGTCTCTAATTCGGCCAATGGGTCAAATCTCACAGCCAACAATGCGGACCTAGATTTGAAGTTCTTACAGAACTTCCTGAAACAGAGTCGAGACAAAGTTAACAATTTTCAGATGTGTCATAAAACTTGGCAGCAAGACGAACTCGACAGCTCTCCTGCAGCAGGAACACTTGTTGAGCCCCTTGGGTCTCAGTGATGTAATGATATAATCCCAAAGTTCACATCAGAAATAATCAGTTTTACAGCCTGGCCCGTAGTTTCGATATCTACGATCGTATGTCCTTCCTACATTCATTCTTTACATTTGAGCTTTGAATAAAAGCAGCTGAGGAACAGGTGTCAAGAGAGCTTAATAGAAATCACCAGATGGAGCAATTACCATGTTAAGATTTCTGACTTGAATAGATTCAGCTCCTTATTTTCTTGATAAAAATGCTGCATGATTCTGGCTAGAGGTTCGTTGAAAATTCTCCAAAAGACTCCTGTAGTGAACGGCGTGGGCATTCTGACCACAGGTGCTATAAATGTTATCAATAGATGTGCAAAATCTCAAAATTTACCCAATTTACTATTCTGTTTTTTGGAGGAGGGGGGGGTCCTGTCCTATTTTACTCCATAAGATCTATGCTGTCACTCGTTTGAAATCCTGTCACCAGCTTGCTTCCCAGCATCAAAGTGCTTTAAAAAAAGTTTTTTGATCATGAAACTAAGTGACTGTGTTGACTTGAGAAAATCAGATATTTCTTTAGGGTAAGAACATGGAGGAGTGGCTTAGGCTTATGGAGCATTTAGATGGTGGAGGAGCTCGCCAGCCAGTACCGGATGGGTAAGCCTCGGTCCAAAAAGTAGACAGGAGAACACCAGACTGTAGGGTTGAATTTTGAGGTTGGGTGCAGTGTGGTCTGGATGGCAGGCAAGGTTGGGGGCCGATACCCAGTGTCATAAACTGGCTTGCGGGATGTGTTAACATCACCTCACGGTTGGGGAAGGAGTTGCTGTACGAGGTGGAGCTGACTTGATATAGCTTTGCTTACCTTCACACACAGCACCAGCTCTCGAGCCAGACTCCCGGATAGGGACTTGACTTGTCCACCGAGGAGAGAAAACACAGGTACTCTCCTAAGGAACCACTCCCTCGTGATTTCCACCAGTTACAACCGCAAACCAAAATTCCACCTTCAGTTCACTCTTTATGGATATGAGACCTTGGCTACTGTGGCAAGGTGAAGTGGGGGGAGTTCTTTGACCCAACTAGCCTGGAGCCAGGCTAGTTCGAAGTTGCATCAATGCCACCCTGGGAATTTCACCCAGGGAATTATACACTAATTTCTAGTTCTGCTAACCACACTACCTTCCCAGGTGTCACCCAATTTGAACAAGGTTGAAAGTCAATGTTGGGGGAGGACTCATCGCTCTATCAGACCTGATTGTCAGTCCACTTCTTGTGCCATTTAGAATAGCTCAGCCTTTTCCTCAATGCTAACACGCTAACCCCTCAAGAAAGCTCACAATTGCCTTTATGCACTCTCATTCTTCAGTTATTTTTCCATTTTCCTCGTGAAATCGGTAAATCGCGTTGCCCTGATTTGACATCTGGCACCGTCATGAAAGTGGAGGGGAAAAAAAAAAAAAAAACGGGGACGTGCGGGGTAAAATGGGTGTGTTTCGAACGAGTGAAGACATCCGAACATTGTGTTGGCGGGCCTCGCCGCGGCTCTGTATTAGCTTCACCTCGTTATCGCTATCGCCCTCCTCCATTGTGGCATGACGGCCAGAAAATGATTAGAGGGAAGGGTGACAATGGAGGCAGAGATTTCTGCCGACACCCGGGGCAGTGCCAGTGTCAGGTACAGCAGCATTACACTCAAAAGACGGGGCGCACAAAAGAGCCCCTTTCTTACTTTAAAACACGCACGTCTTCCTCGGGAGCGCGAGAAAAGAGGTTCAGGGGAGGGGGTTCCAATTGACTCCTTCCAAGCGCTTCATCGTTCCCTCAGGTAATCAAAGAGAGAGGGATGAGAGCTTCAAAAAGGAAAGGCATTTTCACTCTTCCACTCTCTTTTCTCCCGGCCCTCAACTCCTTTTTTTTTCTTTCCTCTTCTGAGAGATGCGGTGAGAACAGGAAGCGAGGTTGAGGTTGTTTCCCACGATGAAATTTGTCCGTGTGAGCGACGTGGACTCTGATGTAGTAACGTCGAGGCATTATCTCATTTATACCCCCCCTTTACTATTCTTATCTCAGTGCGTTCTCCTCCCTCTTTTCTCCCCCCCCCCACCCCCTTCAGCCTTACACAAAGCTATCTGCTCTGTGGACTTTTCTGACTATTTATGTCGGACAAGGTCAGGATCGTTTAAACCGCTCTGCCTCTCTCGGCCCCCGCAGATGAGATAGCGCGAGAGGAAGGAGGGAGAAGCGATCGATTCCAGTCGGAGCGCAGATTTATTCCCCTCGCTTCCCCCTTCATGTTTCCCTCTCGTTCTCGTCCAGGAGGGGAGGGGTCACCGCTGCCTCTCGCTAAACCGCCAGGCTCATCAGTCTCCTTAAGACCAGAGGCGTTTAAAATACAGTAGCAGCCCCTTAAACTGGCCACTTTTCTCCTGGCCCCAAAGAGAGCCGTCCTCCCATCAATCCGGCCAGCTCGGGTTTCTTAAGGAGCGTGAATGGTGAGGCCTGCTGAGAGCGGGAGAGGAAGAGGTTTAGACAGGGGGAAGTGGCAGTCTGCATCTTTCACGGGGGCATTTCACAAATGAAGTGGGGCACTTATTCAGCCTGGTGTGTGTGTGTGTGTGTGTGTGTGTGTGTGTGTGTCTGTGTGATTGTGCGGCAGGCTCTCTGGAGAGCGAGAGGCCAAGCGTTGGCTTGGGACGGCGCAAATTTGTTGATCTCACCGATTGCGAGGTGATTCTCGTCGAGGATCGCAATTGCAATTGTAAGCTTTTATTTTTATTATTATTTTTTCCGTCGCTTGAACTGCGGATCTCCGTGTTTGAAGAGCTCCGGATCCATCCAAAAACCAGGATGAACACTGATAGCTAGCAGTCAAACCCACCCATGTGTGTGGAGACTGATCGTATCGTCTCATTACATTCATTTCGTGCCGAGGTTTTCTCATAGACAGTCGGTGTTCCGTGAAGCTGCGACTCGTCAAGCTTTGTCTGAGCGAGCGTTTTGGAGAAAAAGGCTTCGCATATGTCTTCTTTTATTGTGCGTGAGAGTGTGTGAGTGTGTGTGTGTGTAATCTTCTGCCACTCATGTCTTGGGTTACTGTGTTTCTGGCTGCATGATAGATGGCTCGGCGCTGCCCCGGAGCCCCCGCAGCCTCTGCTGCCGGACAGCATGTCACCGCCAGTTTCCGCTAAATGCACGCGTCTGCGTTTTTTTTTGAGCGGGATGATGGCCACGACTCTCAGTTCGCCTGGGCTGGTTCCGACCCCCCACTGCAACAGGATAGGTGGGTTGAGGATGCCCTGGCAGTGTGTTTGAAGTGGCAATACGCGTGTGTGTATGTGTGTGTGTGTAGCAAACTGAACAAGGTCCATGTCCTGCTGAGTGTGGCGGCCCCAGCCCTTTCCTGTCCAGACCACACGTCTAACCAAAACCCAATGTGTCCTCATGTTTCTCTATGTGTGTGCTCATGAGCCTTCCTGTTCAGGAAGGACCACAGCTAATAGCAACTTATTTATGACATGATAGATTTGGATTAATCCTACCATTTGTAATTCCAGCACTTCAAGAAAATGACATATATAATTACTCAGTCCACAGTTACCTCCTCTAATGGGTTGTTGCTTCCAATTTACAGTTAAAAAACACCTAAAATGCCAAAGTTTAGAGGGATTAATCCATTATTTGTTTTGATTACATGAAAAATTGTTCAATATAGAAAATGGCAAAACTAATAGAACAGAATAACCTTGGGTTTTTGTTGAAGACTTAAGACTGAAATGGTTTTGTCCAAAAAGAAGAAAAAAGAAACTCAACAGATCTTCACTAAAGAGCCATGAAGATTGTTTAGAACCTTTGTTAAAATAGGAATATACACCACACAATTCTTTGAAAAGGAAAATGCTTGCTTACAAAACATCGTCACAGAGATTTTCAAAAGTGAAATGTGTTCTTATTCCTGCTCGCCAGGTCACTTTATTACCTCCATGCTTTCATCGCACACCCATTCTTGACGTTGTCCTGCTGAAAAAAAACACGACCTGAACAGGAAAATTCTTTGGGTGGATGGTCAATCAAGCCACAAATCAGTGAAGAGTTTAATACTTTTCTTTAGTTAATCTTGAATTAGATGAGGTGATAATTTCTTTAAAAATTTACTGGTGTTGCATTGCAGATAAGGGCCTTTCCGAATCATCTGTTAACAATACAATCCTCAGTTTCTTGCAGTTCTCATGCAGAGAAACGTTGTAAATTGTTGGTGTATTGGCCCGTCTTCACCTTTAATACCAGATTGTGTCACTTCCTTTTTGGGAATTGCCCCAATTAGTAGTGATCTGGAAATATCTCCAGCCTTTTGTTGCACTTATTCTACTTGAAAGTTATTATTTTACTTGTACCTTTTTCCCTTAAGCTTTACAAATCTCTTACAAGCCAAATAAGCTGAAATATTAAGGTTCAAATAATTGGAAAAAAATGTATGTATATATTCTCTGTTCTTTTTTTGTTGAAAAATGGACAAACATCATAAATTCCAAGGCTGCAGAACATCATTTTCATTTTGCTCCAAACTTAAAGTTCAACTTTCTTAACAGCTAAATCAAGACATTTGACTTTGACTCCTCAGTCCGCCTTTTCTCGTGTGTCATGTTTTTCCATTGAAACCTCATTAATAAAAAGCTACCTCCACCTTTTCTCGCAGATCGGGGACAATTTTCTTCCCCGGTGCACAGATTCAAAGATTTTGTCGCCGATAGGCAAACAAACAGCAAGGAGAGGAAAAGGAGAACCGAATAGTCAAATCCCCCCCCTCCTCTCCCCTCTTCCTCACTATTCTTCCTCCTCCTTTACTCCAGCGCTGCCAGCAGACAGTGTGTTTCTCAGTGTAGTGGAGATTATAGCCGGGAATGACAAGCACGCCGTCTGATACCATATCCGCTCTGAATTACAGATCAGCCCTTTTTAAATGATAGTTTAAATACTTGCTGCAGGCTGCGAGTTTTCACAGGGTCTTATTTCATTGTTATTATACTATGACCATATTTGTGTTAGAAAATCAGTGTTGGCGCTTATTTAAATGAGGGAGAGTGGAAGCCGATATGCACTCCAGTGTGTTATTTTACTGTGCCACTTTGGAAAATCCCTCAATACACCCCCCTTCATCCCCCCTCACCCCTCCCTCTCTTTATATTTCTTACAAACACCCACTACCCTCCCTTTTTTTATGTGTTCTTGTGGAGAATTAAAAGGGAGCAATGAGAAAAGGACAAAAGAGAAAGGACAAATTGTAATTAGTTTGATTTTCGTGTGTGTGCGTTTAGTGCTCGGCTGTGAGGTTGGTGTAGCCCATTAAGGGTTAGATTCCCATACAGAGAGACGATTGTGTCTTTCATTACCGCTCTTTTAGGTTTGAATGTTTTGTGAGGGGTTGAACGACTGACTGGAATTGTTTCGCCGTTGCTCATTTTGATCACTGAGTAAACGTGGGATTGCACAAAAAAAAAAGTCTGTGTCTGTCTCTGTTAAAGAAAAAAAAAAAAAAAACAAACAAACCTGGAGACAGACCAGGTGAGCCCGACATGGATGAAGAGGTGCAGTTCTCCTGACGGCGTACTGGGTGGCGCTGTTGCCCCAGCGATGCCCCATCTTTTGGATAAAGGGTCCCCTCGGTTTCAGTGGAAGGCTCTGAGCTCTTTGTGCTCTGGCGTTTCATGATGGGATTCTCTGGAGAGCAGAGGATGGAGAATGACACTCCTTCCCCTTCTAACCCTCTCCCCCCTTCCTCCTCAGTCTCTGTTGGAACACACCCCAGCCCGGACACACTGAGAAATGAAGACGCCTGTTCCACATCCCGCGCTGGCTTGTTGACAGCGTTAACACTTATTTTCATGTGTGTGTGTATTCTAAAAAAAGATGAAATGCAGTTTTATTAGAAATCAGTGAGGAATTACAACGTGTCTGCCCGTGTCTGACTCACTTTTTTGTTATACATAAAGTCATTTTATGTTTTCCCACACTCCAGAGTCGGGGTGTATGTGGATGACTGTATGTCCACAACACTAATTATGCTTCTTGTTTGTTTATGGGGTCTGAGAGAAAAATATGTTAAATAGGCCAAAGGGAAAGAAAACACAGTCATCAGGGCCAAACCCCTCCATAACTGTGCCTAAGTCTATCTTCTGTGCATCTTTCTAAATGCATTTTGATATTCATATTATGGTCAAAACAGCTGTCACTGCTCATACTTGCTCTTTTTTGTTGCGATCCACGTGTGTAGGTACAACAATTGTGCTGATCAAAGAGTGCGAGGGCTGATATAATAAAGTCAAATTGTACTATTGTACTAAAGTGTTGAGAGCTTTTTGTCATTGCTATACCAGCTGTAACTTATTTGAACAGGCTGGCAATTTAGAATCCCTTCAACTTCAATTTATAGAGACTATCTTCCAAATAATTATGCCCTGAAACCTTCTGATACAATTAGAAGACCGTAGTTGAAGTAGCTGTGGTCCATGTCTTACGTTTGAATAACAATATTGCGCAGGAAGATAACAAAAAAGATCACATTATGTGATTGTATTTAGATCCCTTTCACCCAGGATTAAAATAGAACTGTTCCAGTCCGATTCAAGCTGAACATCTAGTTAATCTGCATTAAACACAACATCACAACATTTTAAAGTGACGTTATATCCCGTTCTGCTTGGTACTATAACTGCCAAATATCTACAATACTGACACTGAAACCGCAATAGTGATGCTAATTATAAAACATACTGTATACACACAATAGCGCCCCTGATACATAAATACCAATAATAATTGAAACATTGCAATGATAGTATTACAATTAATCCCTAATGCTTATGCGCAGGCTGCTAATAAAAAACCTACATGCTGTCTTCTTGGAGTCTGGTCAACATGTTGCATTATTTCAGTGTTCTTCTTAAAAAACACACACACACACACCAGTGTGTGCCAGATTTGATCAATTCTACAAGAGCAGTATTCACTCACTGTCTCTTTCATACGGTTTCATGACATAAATCTGAGGTGTTCCATTCTGACAAAGCCACACATGTTCTGAAACCACTGATCTGAGTAATTCAGAGAGTAACTGTGCAGACAGTGGAAACATTTTCAGCATTAGCATCCTGCAAAAGTGGACCCCTGCTCTAATGATGCTTACTTCCCTCTTATTTGTGTATTTTTCCACGAGCATATTAGTGCCTTCTTGGCCTTTTGAGAGCCATTCAACCACGTTTGTTGAGGTACATTTTTTTTTCTGTGTGTTAATTTTGATAAAAACCGCATCTTACAAACCAGACATGAGACTCCACGTCATTTGTTAGTCATGTCAGAATTAATTGTGAAACTGCGAAACATGTTTTTTTTTTCAGGGCTTGTGGGTTTCCAGAGAAGAGAGATTTTTAAAAGATTTTTCTGGTGCAAATGTTTGATACCTCCAAGTTGCTTGTATTGATAGAACTCTAATTCTATGATCCAGTGAGTAATCTATTGATTCTTTAGAGGCACTGTACATGACACAAGTGCATTCTTAGTATGCGCACACCCCCACTCGTGCTCGCCCATTTCTGTTTTTTTCTTGATCTCTCTTCCTTTCACTTTTCACCATCATGCATGAACATAAAGGGATGTAAAACACAGACTGCATGAAAATGATTCAAAGGCATGATGTATACTGTGCATGAACTGTGCAGCTGAGCTTGCACATTGATGCTGAATTTTTCTCTAGAAGTTATGGATCGCCTTAAGGCCGCAGATGAAAACCCATTAAATCGAACATTTTTCACTTTCCTTTGCATATTGTCACGGTTTGGTGAGCACCCTGCATTTGCAAAAAAAAAGTCAACTTGTTCAGCTCGGTTATGTAAGGAAGCCATGTCTTGAGGTTTACCAAAAACATCTTTCTTGGGTTAATTTCTATGATTTTATCACCCCGGTGAGAAACACACGGCATACAACAGCGTCACTTATGGTTTTGCAGTTTGCTTTTGGCGGACCTACTGAGCAGCTTATAGAATCCGACATCTGTGTTTGTCAGAGAAATCTATACCCAGCTTTAACCACATGTTTGAGGTTAAAAATGACTTCAAGCGTGAAATGTTTTGTTGCTGCATAGGAACTTCCGTTGAGAAAAGCATGGGAAACGTTAACGTGATGCCAACAAATGTCATTCCTATCCTATGCTAAGTTTTTTATTTTCAAACTTTTCTTCTGCATACCATAAATACAATTTCCCCAGACACGGAGATGCTCTGATACACAAAAAGCTTGAAATGCAAAGGAATTACATGAAAAATAAAAAAGACCCCACGCTTTCTTCTCTTTATCAATACTGTTCTTTTAAACACATTTTTCAGAAATACTTCAGAATACTTTACCCTTACCCTGACGATGTGCAAAGTTACCTGTAATGGGCCAGCGCCTTAATCAATCTTGACAGCAGAAGGCAGCATTATGACGCAAAGTATCATTTTGAGTCGAACCTCTTTGACCTGTCAAAGATAATCTGTTAATGCCCGCTCAATAATTCCTGTAACTAATTTAGATTAAAAGCCCATCAGCACTTTATGGGATAGAAAAATGTTCTCCTTAGCAAAACTTTGTTTCAACACATTTTCTGGTATATTGTTTCTAAAGGGGAACAGAATAAGTTAGCCAAGAGGCTATAATATAGAACTATGGAAGCCTGTCAATCATTCTCATATTATTTATTGAAGGTTTTCTCTTAAAATATGTATGTATACAGTATGTATGTATTTTGACAGACAATTGATTTACATAAATTCATTGATTCAGCTTTTTGTTGATACATTAGTTGTTATTTTCAGAAATAAAGCACTGTGTCCTGTGCTATTTCTTTAAATGTTTTTGCATAGCTCACCAGTTGTTGAACAAAGTAAAAAACATTTTTTTTTGTATTTTCTCTTTTCCATTTTGTTTTGAACAATACATTTTTTTTCTATATGAGTAAAAGGTTCTGTCATGATTAATGTAATTTTGCCACAGATTCAGTTATGTGTCAAATTAACTGTCTGACCTCCTTTTAAATGACACATTTTTTCCCAGAATGCGACTTTATGCTACTCGCCCCGCAGAGCTTGTGGGAGGATGAATATTCAAATCCTGTAGCTGTTGATTCCCACACTCATTCACCTTTTTCCCACCGCCGGGGTGTGTGACGTCCAAATGAAACAGAGATATTCATGGCTCATAAAGACCTGGACCTCCTGCCCTGGCCATTCAATTAGCCACAGTGGCCAGTGTGTGTGTGTGTGTTTCTCTCCGTGTGTGAGTGCAAACTATTGCCCTGTCTGAGCAGCCAACCTCAACTAAGGGCCAGGCTCAAACATCGGCTTAAAGCTAACCAGGTCACAGCTGACGGTGTGAGAAACAGGACTGTGCACAGTTTAGTGTGTGTGTGTGTGTGTGTGTGTGTATGTGTGTGTTTGAAGAAAAAGGGAAAGCTTAAATCACCTCAAGTCAGTGTTCGAGCAGGTGTGCTCCCAGAAAAACACCCGATTGTGGGACAGTTTGATGACAGTTGAAGTTGGCGGCGTTGTCGAACGAGTGACTTGTAAATGTGTGAGTTTATGTGTGAGTTTGGTTTGTTTTAATCTGTTTTTTTTTTTCTGCTGGGGGCAGCATGCATGAGTGCCAGCCTAACCAGTGCAACCACATCTTTCAGCAGGATGTGTCGTTGTTTGTAGAGGTGGTCGAGCTGCACAGAATTTCTTCCGTCGTCGCTGTATAACTAAATCCAACTTCTCTGGTATAACCCTCTCTTACTGCTGGCATATAATGGAAAGTTATGATTGCCGTGTGACTACATGACAGTGCAGCATTTAAAGATTTAGCATTTGAAGGTCATGAAAATATGAGTAATACAAAAATCACTTGATGGTTCTCATCTGAACGGTCGCATGTGTATTTTTGTCTTGTTTCTTATCTCACCAGAACAATCAAGTGTTCTCACAAACTAATTTGCATGTGGAAATTTCCACAATCATTGTGTGTAAGAGTTATGGTTTGAAAAAGACTGCAACCTTTGACACAAATAAAGTGTGAGGAACATTAATGCGATGCTTAGGGTATTTTTTATTTAAAAAATAAATCAGGCGTAATCTGTGTAAATGCAGACTATCTTTGACACCTGTAAATTAAAACCACAAGTCCTCATATACTGATGCTTTGTAAGAAGGTGTGCGAATGTGAAAAGCTGCATGATAACTCTAATTACAGCCTTACATCTAATGTTGCGACACAGATGGCTCCCGTGAGATTCAGAGGATCAAGATAAAAACACAAACTACGTGCTATAGGCTTCAAGAGGTTGGGCTATGTTTTCAGCTTCTGGTGTTAATGTAAAATGAGTATTAATGTGTATTTCTCATCTTGATATCAGTAGCTTTTTGCTGGCTAGGTCATTAAACTGGTGGTGTACGTCTTAACTGGCGGGGCGGAAAGGTTGATGCCTCAGAACCTGTTATTGCCATTTAACTACCTCTTCTGAAAATGCTTAACATTTTGTGGCCACTTGGCTATGACTGACTTCCTTGTTGCTTCTTCGTGGTCGCCATCTGTCTACGTGACCCCGATGTTTTTTCGCATCTGTCCCTGAAGAACCGCTATTTGACTTTCTCGTAGTTAGACACCTTCATCACTTTACAAATGGATCGACTCCATTTCCGGGTGGTGGCTGACGATTACTCCGCTTTGGAACCGGAATCCACTTGGCGTTTGTTCGTGACCTGGACTCTCTGATTTTGTAGTTAGTCAGTTTAAATGGATCCCACCTATTTGGCTAAAGTTTTATTGAAGCAGCTAGGTGTTTGTGGGGTGCAGTTGGATCTGTAAGTGTGTATTATATCGGGTCCCTGGTGCAGAACAGCTTTTGCTTGAATGTCTGCCGCTGAAATGGTATCACTGGTTAGGGTTAGGGTTAGGGTTTCTGTTTTGGGAGATCTCTGCGGCCTGCAGTGCTTCTTTCTTCTGTGTGTTGTTTCATCTGGGCCCTGGGTGGCCTTTTATTACCTTAGACAACTGGAATTCCGGATTTAAAGCCATTAGGGCTTTGCTACGTGGCTGTGAACCAATTCTCCGATGGCGGTCAAAGGGTATCCTTCCTGACCTGTCATCCCATCTTCCCCCCAGCTATTAATTCTTGTCTACAACTAGCGATGATATGAAATTCTGTTTCTGAAAACACTGCAACACTCTTCGTTAGCTCGGATGTTTATCCATTCATCTCACAACATCTGCATGCCTTCCCTCTTCCTGCTATAATTTTCCATTAGCGTTGCCCCTCTGGTCAGTAAATGTGATGCTCTCGTAGACCCTTTCATCTGTACATCCAAGTTCTCTAAGTTATAGACAAGCACACCTCCGGGGCATCTGTTTAGACATTTTGAGGAAATGTATGAAAAACACATAACACTTTCATCATCCCCCCCCACCCCAAACCTGTGTCAACTTGACCCACAGTCTGTGCTTCTCACCCCAACACACCACCCCCCCAAAAAAAATCTTTTTGCCATTGACAGGCATTTCCCGCCATCAGGGAGCGTATAGTGTGTGTGTTTCTGCAGTCTGCCATTCCCAAAGCTGGCGGAGTGTGAAAACATGTAATTGCTTCATGAAACCTAACTAGGTGATATGAATAATCTGTCAGAGGAATGGGCGACCCAGCCTCCGTGCCAATCACTAAGGTGTCCCAGTGTAGCGAAGCGTGGCCAAAACCATACATGTCCATCTGGAATGAAAAAAAAAAAATCTGCCCTTCAGCCTCCCCTTCCCCAGCCCCACACTGCCGTTATCAGACCAAAGGGCTGAGTGTGTGGGAATTCATTCGGGACCCTTCATGCCACCATGATCAAGTCCATATCAGATAGAGGCCCGGCTGCTGATTGGTGTGTGCTCGTGTGCGCCGTCTCTGTCTGACTCTGAATGTAAAACTCCTCACAAGACGGCAAGAGCAGAGACAATAGCCGAGTGCAATTAAAGCACTTTTGTTAAGTGGAATGAAGGGACAAACCAAACTGTTCAAGACTGAGATCAGCTGGTGACGAACACATACAGAAGGGGAGTTTCTGTCAAGACAACACAGGTAAAATGAGCGTGGATCCAAGAGGATAAAGCAACAGTTGGAGCAATGTGGAAAGTATTTTAGGCCTCCATAATATACGTAACATTCGCATGTTTCATGTGGTGGCAACTTTGTCTTTACAGGAGATCTAAACAAGCTTTTGTGGCAATAACGTCATCCCATGTGGTTTCATCCTGGTCAATATATGTCCAACTGATTTATATTATTAATGCTATTGTGACACGGTGCTACAGTCACCAAAATGTTGACTTTTGGGCTCTGCTTGTACAAATGATACCAAGTTAAAAGGCAAAATATGAACAAAGTGAAAATACAACGCTTGATTTATTGGTTGGCATAGCCATGCATTTACAAGGCAGTTGTGTAGCTCTATATAGTTTATATGATTATATAGGCTAATAAAAAAAACAACATCTTTTTTGGTATGGCTGAAAAAAAATAAATCACAAAATCCTTATCTGGAGTTTGCATGTTCTCCCTGTGTCTGCGTGGGTTCTCTCCGGGTTCTCCGGCTTCCTCCCACAGTCCAAAAACCTGCATGTTAGGTTGATTGGAGATTGGGGAAATTGCCCTTAGGAGTGAATGTGAGTGTGAGTGGTTGTTTGTCCTTGTATGTCCTGTGTGTGGCCCTGCGATGGACTGGCGGACTGTCCAGGGTGTACCCTGCCTCTCGCCCGTTGACCACTGGGATAGGCTCCAGTTCCCCCCACGACCCCATGAGGGAATAAGCGGTATTGATAATGGATGGATGGAAAATCCTTATCTGTTTTTTTTTCTCGCGCAATATAGAACTATCCACGCCATATTAGAGCAGATGTAAGGCAACACTGAAAAATAACACACACCTACATGTCTCTTTGAGTCATCCCCAGATTAGACTACCCTTCACTACAGCCAATCCCCTTCATCCGCCACGTAAACCCAAGTCACTCTGCCCGTCTCACCGATCTTATCTGGTCCATTTCATTTACTATGCTGAACTTGGCCCCCATGTGTCATTACTGAACTCCCTCACACACGCACACTTGCATGTACACATAATGCACAAAAATATAGGTATACACTTGCTTTTTTTTACGCACTGTGAGAACATGTAGTGTTTGCTTCATAGCTGGTGTGTATTATCTGTTGAAATGCATGTATACCTTTGTGTGTGCACATGGGTGCTCAGTGGTGTGTGTGCTTTAGTGGCTGTATGTGTTTGTTTTTTATCAAAGATCTTTAAGCTGGGTCATGTGTTGTTGCTTCACATTTCATCATCCTGCTCTCTTATCTTGTGTTTTCATACAAAACTGCTGTAATACTGTTATAACACACACACAGACACACACACACACACAATACACCAGACTCCCACCACATAACGGTAAGCTGGTGAGGAGCGTTTGTAGGAGGGAGAATGAAGGAGGAAAAAAGAGGCAAAAGAAAAGGAGGGAAGCAATGATGGCAGAGGTAGGGGGGTAACAGGGAAGAGCGAGGCAGCTTCTAGCTAATGTTGTTTTTTTTTTTTTTTTGTTGCTGATGTTGGTGACTGATGTGCTCAACGCACACAGAGGCTGGAACCTGCCCACGACGTGAGGAATGAAGACTCTGATCATTCGGGCAGATTATCGTGTCCTCGGACACAGACATATCTCACCATCCACGCTCCACGTAGTGTTGTTTTGTCTGTAGAGTCTTTTAAATAGGACTGTTGTCTCAGCGCTCACTCACTGAGGGTCACTGCATCACACCAGCTCATATCCATCCATGTTTATGGAGTTGGAATCTGACAGCGGCACAAATATTGCACTAAACATTAAAATGTCCAAAAACGTAAAGCCTTATTCTACCTTTCTACAACCAAGATGGAAGAACATTCAAAATCAATTTTGGAATACTTCTGTATAAACTGGATTACGAAATGGATAAACGTAATGGACAAGACGAACCCTCCGAAGAACCCACAGAACCCACAATTGTTATGCTTAGATTTGTGAAATTAATCATTTAAATGCTAATAATCAGCAAGCGAAACAAATTAAAAAGAGCAAAGGGGTGGTGTTTTCTATATCAGGCATGACTTGATTATGACGAATATATTCATTATGGAAAACACAGCCACATTGCACAGTAAACATTTAAGACAACAAACTTTGAAAACACATGGCACCAATACAAAAAAAACATTATCCTAAGCCAAGCTTTAAAAACCATAAATATGTAAACAAACTGTAATTGAACTGTTTAATTTACACAGTCAAAATGGAGAAAACAATCATTTAAAAAAAGTGATAAAAGTTACATTTTCTATCTGTCCAGATTCCATAGTCAGTTAATCAATTTGAATAATAGAGTTTTTTTTCTATAGAGCTTAAATACCCACAAATGATGCTGCTTATAATCATAATTTTAAGTTGCTGTGCTCAGTGCAAACTGTTAGGACCGTTCCATTATTAGCCAGAAGGGGGAGACCACAGCCATTTGCAGTACCAGTCACACCTGTTTCAGAGATACTTTACTTTCATTCATTTAGTTATTTTACACACTATTTGTCATTAATCTATATTTATTTATGCACATACATGTTCATTCTAAAATTGGGCTCAAACACAGTGTAGACAATTAATTTAAAAGTTGAATAAATGAGTTGACTGAATTTACTTTACTCATTTACTTTACTATTCGACTACTTCTAATCAGCTGCTTTGCTGCCAAGCTACTTTTGCCAAAATCAAAGGTTTTTTTAAGGCTAAAAGAAATGTAGCTGTGGTTGCTGCCTGTTGGTAAATAGCTTGCAGATTGCAACACATTGCCATCTACTGACTAGGCGTAGAATTGTATATGTAAAAGAATGGATATCAACTAAATAATGGATATTATAAACATTATCTTAGGATTTTAGTTTTTAAATCTTTTGCTGAGACACATTTTAGAAAATGAAATAATAATTTCTTTCAGGGATACGATTATATTGTTATATATATCTAGTACCTAGTTTAGTTTTTTTGCTCAACTTTTAGGTTGTCATGTAAGAAACTACTGTTATTACTCATTATTCACTGTGAAAGTATTCTTTCATGTCTATACTATGAGTGACACAGATAGAAAACCAGTCAATTGAAACGAACTAGACACACAATAACCGTCAGGAAGTGCTTTTGATATTCGAAGTAATAGATTATGATTCTAGCATAAAAAAAAAAAAGCCACAGTACGGTTCGGCCATCTGGGTCAGTACTGGTAATCTCCCAGGTCTACAGCGAGACTTTTTGCCCCAGGAACATCCTGGACTTTGCTTCCTGTCTGAGCATCTCAGGCCCCACGAGCGTTCTCTCTGCCTGTTGGTGTCCAGCCACCCCATCCTGGCTCACGGGAGCTTTTTCCCTTCGCAGAAGCTGATTGGCCCGTGGCTTTAATTGTCGACGTCGGAGGGGTGGAAACTGAGTGCGGGGGTGCATAATGGCTTCCGATTTTGGGGAGGAAACGAGATGTAAATGAGGTAATTATGTGTCTTAACAAGGGCAAACAGCGTTGACATTCTAGCCCTGGAAACCGGCGTATTTATAGCTCATAATAACCTTAAGTGGGACTGGCTGGAAGGCTGTCAAGGGAATTATAGCCGTCTGAACAGCTCTGCTTTTGTTTTTATTAGGGTCAAGTGTTTGAAAAGGCAAGGTTTGTCTTGAAGTCTTCCATCGAACGCGAGTGAACAATATTGACAGGCATAGCTTTAAGCTTTAGTGTCCCCCACTGACTTTCTCAGATCCCCCTTTAAGAATGAATTGGGATAGTTTTGATGCACAAAGTCGAGGGCAAAACTTTACCCCCCCACCCCCCTCCTGCAGAGAAAGCTGAAGAGGTCTACAGTCGTGTCAGCCTTTTATCTGAAATATATACAATAGAGAAAAAAAAAAGTTTTCCCTCCAACATTTTTATGTTTGTCTAACTAGTTAGTGCATAAAAAGAATGAATTGTGAGTCAGTGAAAACAAAGAGCGTTCCATAACCAGATTGAGTTTCAGTGATTTTTGGCTCCTTCCACTCCAGTCCCCTCCCTGCTTCTGAAGACTGAACTCGGCCAGTTATGCTTCTTTTGTTTTTAAAACATGACATAAAAAGGTTAGATTTAAAAAAAATGAATGAGCTGAATTGCAACCTAGTTTGAAGGAGGCCAGCGGGCCTGTGGGTAAATGTTTTGGCATTAGGATTTTGCCGAGCGCAGCAGAAATGTATTTTTTTGACGGGGTAAGCACGGGGAGCTTTGGAGTTCACCCTGTTTTCACATTCCCTCATACATCCAATTCCCTCCTCGACAGATTAAAACGAGACTTTCGACAGCATTTCTGCATCGCACAGTAGGATTATCATGTGGCACTGAGGGCTTTTTTTTTGTTGTTGTTGTCAGGAGCAGAAATATGAAGATACAGCCAGTTCATTTTCAAACGCTGGACGTTGGTTTATAGTTCTTTTGGTTTCAGTTTTTTTTTTTTGTCTTTCAAGAAGGGAAAATGACAGGACGTTCCTGTAAAGGGGATTTCTGTTGTGCAAGAGTAAACTTTGCATTCACCCGAAGAGAAACGTTCCTGACTGATGCTTGGGGTGTTAGTCAGGTTAAGCAGCGTCATGTGCCTTACCTGTAAACCTTAACCTGCTCCCTTCCTAGATACACGTATTAAGCAACCCCCACCTTCTCCACCCATCGGTCTCTCTTTCCAGTGGCACTCAGCCGTTACGTTCTCAAGGGAAGGGCAGACTGCTGGCGCCACACTGTTTGGGCTCTTGCTGTATCTCCATACACACACAAACGCACACGAGTAGACACACACGCACACACATATATGAATACATATATACGCCCGTGCAGGTACACAGGTACTCACACAGCAAATTAAGCGTATTGTTGCATTTCCTCCGGCCTCGACGGGGTTGAAAAGTCACTCGGAGGTTTTGTTCTCGTACTACATGGGGGCCCAGGCCACCAGATGTTTTTGCAAGAGAACTGTATCTGTTTGGTTAAACTCTTTAATTATGTGATATATAAATGACATATATGTAAACATGTACACTTTTACAGGAGACTGTTTAAACAGTGAAATGATGTACATGCAGCTAGGAAGAGCAGGGAGTCATTTTCTTATGTGGAAGTTTTGATGTCTTCCAACATTACACACACCAAGTCAATTCACATATTCAGAACTAGGTTTTAAATGTCATTTGTGAGCAAAACAACATGGATTAGTAATACTAAACAGTTTTCAGCAGCCTGAAACTAATATACCATTCAATGTTTTACTAACTTCAATCAAATTTGTATTTATGTCATGCTTTTTAAGATATAAAACAATAATAGCCCTTGTAAAGTCTAGAGTTAACTGAATCAAACATAGTCCTGGACATTGCCTAGAGCAAATATCTCTATACTAATGTTTTACTTATCAACAGGTGACTTCTTAATCTGGCCAAAATGTAACATGGGAACATATTACCTGGTTCTCATTAATTTTTCATTACAATCATTACAATTCAAACTTCCAGGTTAGGTTTTGGAAAAGCTTATATTTTACATTCACTTTAGGCATACTGATGCATAAACAATATTTCAATGCTTCTACCCCCTAAAAAGGGATGCTTCAGGTGACCATTTTGTTCAGTATATGCTTGCCTCCCAGCAATTTTGATCTACTTATCTTGAGATCAGAAGTTGATTGTTATGTTATTGCGATACAAAATGGACAGTTAAGATCATGACGCATAGTAAACAAACTTTTATTTGGCTTTCTCCAGATTATGGAGTGATAACAATGAACTCTAAAATAGCAGCTCTTATGCAAACACAGAATACGACTTTTCGTTGTACAGCAGGAAAGGAGCTTTAACGTTGCTTGAAGGTGTGCACATGTAACTGTGAGTTTAGTAAATGCCTGATACTGAATTTAACCAACTCTTCTTTTACCAAAAACTAACAAACATAGAAGCCTATTATCTTACTTATTAGAAAAAAATCAAGGACTGACCTCTCAATAAAATGACATCATTAGCCTGGCTTTGCACCATATGAGCTTCATTATTTTGAGATGATGAACTCTTATGATCTTGAAATACCGATAATAAATGTCAAACGTGGCCTCTAGGTGTCCGGATTTGAGCAAAAGCGGAGGCAAAGTTTAAGGATAATGCTGATAAAGGACACTTGTGATGTGTTTCAATACCTCTGGTAGGAAATGTGAAACCTCTAACCATAATAACATTACTTTTTTTTTTTTTACTTTGCCTCTTACCACTCGTAAAAGCGGTCAGCTTCTGATCAGAAGCTGGCCTCAAGAGTCAAACACCTAACCTATTTAAATGAATGGAAGTCAATCTACAAGTTTGTGCCAATGGTAGTGGTTTAACAAGATGTATATCGAGAAATCCACGGTGTTTACAAGAGTTTGTCAACTGATGTAATGGCTCTATCCTTCATAGATTATGCTGTCACAGAATAAGTTCCCCTTTGGGGTTTTTAAAGTACTAATCTCATGTATTTCCTGGCTTGTTGAATCCAGTGTATGATAAGGCTGTTCTGTGTGAATGAAATCTGCGCTTCGGCCACAAATTAAATGATAAATATCTTCTATATATCTCCTTTGGGACAAACCTTTTCCTGTCGATGCAGAGCAGAGGTCACAATTTTTCTTTAATAATTTCAATTCAAAAGGCATATTTTGATGTTTTGGACAATCACTAACTGACGTAAACTTCATATAAGTGTTCCAACAAAGAAATTCTCGACTTTTTCTTTTTTTCTTTATAGCTTGCATAAGACTGCAGATGCAGTTGTACTCGTAATTTTAGTGAAAAGAAATTATATTTCTTTTGTTTGATCAGAAATTATATTTACTCTCAGTGAGTATTTTGAATACTTCTGGAATCAACACTTTGACATTAATTTAGATATTTGTGTGTTTTAACAAAAATTAGGTATGCTATAGTTGTTTTTTTCACAATTAAGAGTGTTTCGTGATTAAACTTACTTGACAAGGTTTTGTCAGTGTTTATAACGAGCACATTTCTTACTTCATGGGGTAGAGTGAAGAATAGTGTTTTCATTGGGTTAGTTTTAACCGTCAAACGCAGCTTTAGCCAGCGGCGCTGCTAACACAGAGACAGAAGTTTCATGTTCCGTGCGAAAACCTGTACAGATTTACATTTTGAGGGCACAATGAATTAAACACTTGTCCCGTCTTTGCTGTTGCGCGAGTGGTTTGGCAAGAGTGAATGAAAGACAAAAAAAAAAAAGTGGTACAAAAAGGAGAAAAATATTCATGACACTTCAGGTGACCTTTATGTGAATCGCTGTCTGCCCGCCCCGAGAGTGTTTTTGTGGTTTGTAAAGCTTATTTAACTTCGGACAATAAGTTTAAAGTATGATGTTTAGGTCAGGTGAGGCAGGATTATTTTTCCAGCCTAATTTGAAGCAGTAGGCTCTCTCCCCTTCAATTTTCTCGCAGTCTCGCTTTCGCTCCTCTTCTCGTAGTAATCCGCAGTGATCTTGATCAGAGGCAGACACGAAAAGTTAAACAAATAACCTCTGATGCTTTGGAAAACATTCCCCTCTGATTGACCCGACCCTGTGGCCTCCGAGACACTCTGCCTGAGGTCGTGACCCCGCGGTGGCAGTGGCTCTCAGCGTCACACGGCCCTCTGTGTATTGATTCGGTCTCTGTGTCTCAACCCATAGGAAAACATGCAATCAAATAAAATCCAGTCCACGTCAGGCCTCCTTCTACTTTCGACAGACGAGAGAAGTCTGCGGTAACTGACACTTAACGACTTCTGCTACTTACAATATGTCTCATTGAGTATTTTGAAGACTTCTGGAATCAACATTTAGGTAGTAATTTAGATATTTGTGTGTTTTTTTTTTGTTTTTTTTTTAAAAAGATTTTGTTGGCTCTAGTGGCCTTTAATGACAGTAGCTTGACAGGAAAGGGGGCAGAGATAGAGAGGGGGAGACCTGCGGGAAAGAGCCATGGGCTGGATTCAAACCCAGGCCGCCCGCTTGCGAGCGGAGGCTCTGCATATGGGCCGCCCGCTCTAGCCATTAGGCTACGGCTGCGGCCCGATATTTGTGTTTTTTAACAAGAATTAGGAACGCTATAGTTTTTTTTTCACAAATTCTCATAATTTCTTCATTATGTTTAATCTGGTTTTTGCTATACACTTCCATAGTATTGGATAAGGAAAAAAGTCAAATTACTACAGTAAATGGACTCCAAAAATCCTGGTCTGAATGGATCTGCTCATAGAATTCTTCACAATGTGAATTATATTATGTGAAATTGCCCCATGAGCACTAATGGCTAAACAAACTTAACTTTTACCTAATAAACTGTGATCGTGTAGCTGAAAAACTCTTTTAAAGCTGCTTCATGGATTGTAGGACCAAGTTGAACGTGACATTATTGTATGGATTGTTTCTTCTGTTAACATGGATAATGATAGTTTATTAAAATAAAGCTTTAATATGAAAATAAATTATAAGGTAGCTGTATGTACTATCATGTGCGTATGATATTTAATGCTATTCTGCCACCCACACCAAAATAGCAATAAAGAGTTTTTGAACTTTTTAATTTCAGGACATTTTAGCTGTGCTTTGACGAAGGTCTTGTGAGTCCATCTTCTTATCTAAATCTACGTGTTATTTTTTTGCTGTTGGTTTGAATGTCTGAAATGCTGTTTTTCAGGATTCAGGGTGGAACTTATGACACTGGACGTGTACACCTGAAGTTTATGACCTGGATGGAGACGCGTCGCACTAGATGTGACCCTCAGATAAAGCTGTTGTGATGCATACAGGCAGACTGGCTGGAATGAAAATACAAGCGTGTTCTCGCCTTGCTGTCTGCAATGATAACAAAAAAACCCCCTAAAACATTACCTCTAAGCATCACAGTCTGACGACAGCACTGTTAATTCTGCGGATTACAAAACAAAATTTGTACTTTTTGTCCAGTTTTACCCCAAAAATGTTTAAGAAATGACATGGTTTGTTCAGCTTGTGATATTTTTTTATATTCTATGTCTATCGCATGCCTATGTCGCTTATAAATAAGTTATAAATAATTACGATTTTTTCTCAGTCAGTGGTGACTTATCTGGTGACCTGTCGGTAAAAAAGAAAAAAAATGTCCAAGTTAAATGTGGTTTAGTTTTTCATTAAATGTTCAGCAATTTTCTACCATTAACGTGACATGTAACTGTAGTTTAAAAGCACTTAAATATGAAGTTTCCCACATCATGTGGGTTTTCTCTCTCTAAGGGGTCATAAGAATATCTGTGGATTTGCAAAAAACGAACAACGGGACAAGAACGAGGAAGAAGAGTGTCAAAGATGGCAAGATTTCCTGTAATTATACCTCTATGGTGATTTAACAGGCAGGAAATGCATACTCTGGAATTCCCAGAGCGTATCCTGCCTACGATGAGGAGACATAAGTTGACTTCACTTTACATAAAGTTGTGAAAATAAAACACGGAAGACCATTTAGTTACCAAGTGTTAAATGCCACTTTGATGTGTCTGAATTAAAAAATAAAGTCACATCCTGGCATGTCACAATTCTTAGTCTCATAATAAAATGTGTTTTAATTTTAAAACTAAATCAGTTGTCTGCGACGTCAATATTCCATCCATATTCTCGGCCTAGAAATGCTAAAATGATTAACATGTTTAGTTGCTACCACCTTGTTGTGTTTCTGTTTTCATGGCTGCCGACCAGCAGCATGTGGTGTATCCATAATGGAGGGATCAAGGACATTAGCCGTCCAGAAAACCTGCCTCAGAGTCACTTATCCCTGCAAGAACAAAGCCGAGGTTGGATGCGATAGGCGGCACGCATACGTGTTCTCCTGCTTATCTTGTTTATGTGATGGAGTTTTTCAAACGCAAACATTTTCTTTAGATGGCACAGTGGACCTCTGCTCTGAGATAAGTATCGAATGCAGACTTAATTGCTTGAGATAGAAGCTTATTATTCCCATTAAAACGGGCGTTCGGGGCCTCGCTCCCCGGGTCTCTCCGTTGCCAGAGTCTTTCCCTCCCCGTCTTTCATCCCCTCCCTCCTCCTCCTTTTCTTTCTGCTTGTCTCTGTTGTCCGTTTGATGTGGAGATGAAGGGGAGAGAGGGCAAACAAGAACAGTTTGGGCCTGAAAAGTTGGAAAAATCTGGTAACAATTGCGACGTGATGGAAGTGTTTGGAGGTCTTGTCCCCTGATGTTCTTTAGCAAATGATTTTGCCACCCCGAGTGCACCTTGCATTAGCCGTGTACATTTGCATCTACGCGTTGTAAATCCTCCATTTCGTTCGACAGGATTCTGTTTTACATCTATTCGACCATTGACGCTTAATCCATCTCAGTTTTGCATACTTTCTCTCAAACCTGACCGTACCCCAGGTACAAAGCGCCCGATTCTTTCCCTTTCCTGTTTCTTCACTCCGACGTCTGTGCTGTTTTGCATGGCTGCTGCCTTTTCTGGGATTTGTTCGTCTCTGGCGGCACTTTCCCTTGTCGGTCGGCACCGAGCCGGCATTCCTTCACGGGTTCACTGGCAATGCTCAAGTGGCTCCCTCTTAACAGCCCCCCCCCCCCCACCCTAATCACTAAGGGACATAATCACAGGCCACTTTGAAGTAATAGTCAATTTGCTCCGAGTCCACCGTTTAGCTGAACTGCTCCGACGCAAGCCGGGGCTGTGATTCGGCCACGGGAGATGTAAAGATAAAGGGGGACCGACCGTGACCGTAGAAAGGGGTTTTTTTTAACACTCGGTTCAATAAAAAAAAGAATGGAACAAATATGGCCGACCCGCGGTTGTCTAGACAATAGATAGGTGAGGCAGATAAGGGTCGGAATAGCAAAACTTTTGCCTTTGACGGCGTGTGTGTGTGCCGAGGTGATGAGGAGTTCAGGGGAAGTGCGCGGGGCCCACGTCTGTCACTCAGCCTGCATGCTTCTGCCTCTGAATGGCGCTCACGGCGACGCGCCGTACGCGCGATGATGCGCGCCCGTCGGCCCCCGGGAGTGAGTCAGGTAGAGGGAAGGCAGCCTGCCCCGCCGGCCTGTGTTTATTGTTTACCGGTGCTCCGGGTGGCGCCAGGCCCTGAAAAAACAGGAGCTGAAAAACACTTTGTTTTGCTGGGGGGGG
>JABUIW010044429.1:2435884-2451150 GCA_013363375.1 Menidia beryllina | reverse complement strand
TTTTTTTTTTTTTACTTTTTCCCCTCCGTCTCCCTCCTCGCCGACTTCTCGTTCCGCCCCTTCATCCAGTCCAGAGCTGAGTCAAGCTAGGAGTCACAGAGAACGTCTGGACACGCAGGGCGGTGAACATCCTGCCGAGGCTGACGGGAAAAGTCTTTTATGAGGGCATTAGCTACCGTGTTTTTATGTTTTAGAGGTCTTTCATACAGTGCGTTATTCTCTCTCTGCTTTGTCAGCTCACGCATAATTTCTCTGCCACACGGGCAGTTTAGAATACTCAGGAGTGGTTTCATTAGCTCACAAGGTATTTCCAAAGGCTCATGTTTGTATTTTAAGGAGTAATTTTGGGGTGGCAGTGGCCTATATTTGAACAGTGTGCCTCCTTTGTGTGGTACAGACAGGCAAAGGGTCAGAAAGAAAGATGGGGAGACATGCAGATAAAGGGCCACAGGCTAGGACTCCAATTCAGGCCAGCTACATTAAGGAACTACAACCTCTATATTTGGTATACCTGTTCCACCAGTTGAGCTATACAGCGCCCTGATAGAGGCCACAGGGCTGATAATGTAATCTGTGCCACTATAATGCATATAAATGCAGCGTATTGCATAATAAATTAATAGTTACTTTCATTGCGAGGGGGGAATATTCAGCGTTCTCGTCATATCTCCCGCCGTTTGCTCTGGGTTCTCGTATTCCGCCGGCTTTGTTGCGTCAAACTGCTCGCTAACATTAATAACTGCGGCAACACAAGCTAATAAATCACCTTCACCGACCAACGTGGGGCAGCATTGTGGCAATGATGAGAAGATGTTTTTGCACAAACGCTTGAATGAACGGCCGGCAACCCCGAATCTTTCATTTCCACCTGTTCAGAAAAAGCGTAAAGCTCACAAACGCGGGGTTGCCCTTCCCAAAGTGAAGTTTTACGAGATAGGATCAGCGGTGACATTTCCTGTGTGCCACTCAATCCGGCAAATAAAACATTCCTGGGTACTTTGACATAATACTCAATGTAAGGCTGGCTCCTGCCTCTCCCTCTCTGCTGTGCTTCAATGTCGGCTACGTTATGAAGGCTGTTTCAAGATGACAAGCTTTTTTAATATTTCAAGCAACTACCACGTCTCGCATGTTCAGGTCATGAGGATGGGTGTGGCTTCTAACCCAATTTTGAAGCTGAAATTGGGTTAGAGGCCTGGTTAGACCCTGGACAGGTTGCCAGCCCATCACAGGGCCACACAGAGACAAACAACCATACACACTCACATTCACTCCTAGGGACAATCTTCAATTAATGAACGCACGTTTTTTTTTGGGCTGTTAGCCCATTTCTTCAGTCGGAAGCCTGAGAATAAACCAGAGTGGATCAAGAGTACAAATATGACATTTATTGGTCACAAGTACAATAAATCAGCGCTGGGCTCTCACAGACAAAGTTCCCAGCGGATATCCGTTGGAAAGAGCCCCGATTTCTGGGTGTGATGGACATTTATCTTCTGGGCAGGGCCTGCACCGTACAGTATGATGGCCTGACGCAACCGAGTGGAACTGGCCAGTTACCTCTAACATTAGCAGGCCACAGGCTCCCTAATTAATGCAGATTTCAGTGGAATGTGATAAGAAAGTGTGTGTGGATGTTGATCTTAAAGAAGTGGACCTACTGGAACAGAGAAAGAAGGAGAATCTGTGGGCACAGCCAAAGACTTTAACACAAAAGTATAATTCTAAAAGGAATAATATAATTCTAAAAGGAATGAGACAATCCGTCATTTACATGGATTAAGTTATAACATACTATATGAAAGTGAGTAACTTTAGCCCAATTCTAACAGGACAATACTACCCATATTACTGTGCAGCTCTAATCACATACAAGCCTAATTTATGTATTTTTTTTCAAGTTTTTTTGTATCATTTGACACATTCGTAGTCTTTTCTTTCTAATTCCATTCTTTAAAAATATCTTATTGACAGCTGCCCATTCATAGTAATCATTTCTTACGAGGCTTCCGTCAATAGAAGCTGGATAAGCTGAAGGTCCAGATGCATTTCACAGGTCCAGTGTAAGATCTTAGTTGTTGTTGTTGTTGTTGTTGTTGTTGTTGTTGGTGGTATTTCTCAGAAAGGACATCAGTTTCAGACTTTTTTTCTGTTTAAGGTAGAGGTTTAAACTTATGCGTATTGCTTACTGGCGTATTAATGTAAGGTAAATTATTTATCTATCAAATGATTGCATATATTTCAAAAGCTTGTCTTATTTGGAACATATCCACATTGCCAGGTGATTAAAAATACATGGAATTCAGATCAAATTAACGTTTAATTATCAAGTCAAGGACGGTACTGGAAACTTCAGCACTGACATGCAGTGAAACGGAAATGATGCGATAATACAGATGTTACTCATGCTGCTTGACATTGAGAAAAGCTGCACACTTCGTGACTTTACCTGTCTGCGAACAAAGAGCAGTGTGGGGAGGAGGACAGCTGTCTGCAGCTGGATCGGCGTATTTTCAGAGCCATTAGCGAGAGGAGTGTGTAATTCAGAGGGCCTCAGCTGTCTTTATTCACGTAACGACATTAGGATGTAATGAATCATGAAGAAGGCATATTGTTCCACGCCACTCTCCCCTAACACTGCTCACTTAGCGCGCACACACTCACACTCAGGTGTAGAACATCATTATCGCCCAGTTCAAATTGATGGAGAGTATTATACTGCCAAATTGATTTTCCTTACGCTGCGATCATCGTGACACAGGAAAGGAGAAGAAGAAGAAAAGACGCAATCATCAACAACTTTATATTCCAATCAGCATATCTGAGCCGGGCGAATAAAAAAGAACTGCAGAGAGAGAAAAAAAAAAGGAGAAGAAGAAAAAAAAAAGGAGCCGGGGCTCAAATCATCTCAAATTGCTTTGCTTTTTTTTCTTCTATCACGAAATGTTACCGATTATCAGGAAACGCATAAATTGAATTCTTTTTTTTTCATTTAAGTAATAATTGATTTGACATTTCGGAGCACTTCAAAGGCAGTTTGGCCCAAAGGCTTTGCAGTAAATTACAGTATAAAGCTTCGGATTTACCATTAGCTGAGTGTCAAGTGTTCGCTCTGCTTCCCCTCGCCATCTATTTCTGCCCCCCGCCCCATCCCTCTCACATCTTCCCGCTCCCCTCTTTCCGTCAATCTTTTCTCCCCAAACCCTCTGAAATTCTAGTCAAACTTTATACAACTTGTCTTCCCCTGTGCTGTTTGTGTGCATTTGTGTGCCTGCGTCCTGGTCTGCCATTTTATTGTAACATAAAGGCTCGGTGTGTTTATCAGTAAACTGTGTTCTACACAGTTTTCCTACCCCCATCATAACTCTTTTCATTTCCGTGTTTAGTTTATGTATTTCTTTTCCTTCTTTTCTGCCCGTGTCTTCTATGCGGGGTGCAACAACAGTCAGGAGGATGTTTGATATGTAAATAGGCCTTTCAACAAAGTCCAGGTGCTATCTGTGGGTTTTACAGGGCTGATACCTGGGTGGTGGATGGCTTCAACCAAGCACACAACTGACACCAGTTTTTTAGGCAATTTTCATTTGAATTTTTTTTTGTTCTTGAAATTTGATTTCGATTTGTTAGTGGTACAGTCATCTGGTACGATAGATTATAATGGATCAGCATGGTTATCTTAGAGTCCTCATAACGTGTTCTTAGGAAAAAATACTATATCTGCTATCAGTACTATAATAGCACAATGTGATTTATTTAAAATCTGAAAATAATTTTTTTTTGCATAATTGCCCTGTTGGACATGCACGATTCAGTCGATGTTAACTTATTCTTTCTTTTGTTGACTCAGATTGAGAAATGAGAGAACCTCAATAGTAGTCTTGTACGCCTGGTGATGCAGCTTTTTACATTTTTTAAAATCTCAACTTCACTTTGCATGCTTTGCCACAGTTGAATTTGTTTCACTGGTATCAATCCAGTGATCACTTGTATCTCAATAAATAACAGACACACAAAGCATCACATTTCGGTGCTGTGTTATCGTTGTTTAATGACGTATAGAATTCAATGTTCTGAAAGAAAACTCAGGCTTTTTATATGACAATAGGAAAACAAAGTCAAACACAGTCCTGTTTCTCTTCATCTGATGTATCATTATTGAAATTGCGCATGGAAAAAACAGGGCCTACTGTTGAGCTGCAGCTGTGATTAATAAAGTGGTGGTGTGCGTACACATGGTCTAATAAATCTAGATTTTTTTTGGTGTATGCCATTTTTGGCTTTTAAGCATACATACACTTTTAGTATAGGTTGTGTGCAATGTTTTATAAATGAGACCCCTGGACTTATTAAGAACACTAGCATGATGTGCAGTCTGTGCTTTAGAGACTGTTGCCTTTATGTTAAAGTGGAAAAATGTGAGTTCAATGTATCAACAGTTTCCTCTCTGTGTTAAGTGTTCAAGGGTGGGGATGCGAAGACAGACCCCAAAAAGATCCAGTATGTTCCTAAATGGTCATCCCCTTCCACTAGAAAAGAATTTAAACTATTCTTGGATTTTGCAAACTTCTTTGGTTGGTTCATCCTAGACTACATCCAACTACCTTTTAACTGGGCCCTCAAAGCACAACCAAGTTTCACCACCTTTGAGAGCAGATTCACCTCAACCCCAATTCTAACTCAACCAGATCCAGAGCACCAATTTATCATCGGTAGGTGGATGTACCTAATTCAGAAGTTGGGGTGGTCATATTGCAAAGATCAAAGTCGGGGGAAGTTGAACTCTTGTGCAGAACTATGAGGTGGGCAAGAGAGAACTTGTAGCTGTGAAACTAGCCCTCGAGGATTGGAGACATTGGTTGGAAGGCTCCAGGTAACCAGTCCTCCTTTGGACAGACCACAAAAACTTAATCTACCTCTAGACAGGCTCATTTATCACCGTTCTTAGGAATTTCTTTAGACTTTCCATCACTTACCCACCTGGTTCCATAAAATGGCAAAACGGCAGAACTCCGACAGGTCGGTTGAGCTGGATAGGATTTTTCCACACTCCTGGGTTAGGGTTAGGTCCACCTGCCGGGAGGCCATTCCACCAATCAGGAGGGGCCACACACTGGATTTAAGGAGCCAGGAGTCAAAAACCCATGGAGCATATTGTTACGACCCTACCCCCATGCTTGTGTGTGTACAAACCTTTGGAGGATATTGTTTAGGAACTGTGCTGTGGCACTTGAATTTAATTTGGACTGTTTTGAATAATTCCAGTTTGGTTTTGTGTGGTTGTTTGTACTGCCTTGGATCCTCTGGTTTAAGTTCAGTTGGTTTTGTGTTTCGTTTTGTTACTCTTTTTGGTATTGGATTGCTGCCTTTGTGTTCATTGGTTGAACCTTTCCTTTAGTTAATAAATAACTTTTTGTCATTACCAAGAACATCTGGTTTGTGTCACATCCCTTTTTTCTCAGCGAGCTGGTTGTTGACCACCTCCTCTTGTTCCAGACCCTTTTTCCAAAAGTAACCATTCTCCTGAGGATTTACCTCAAACTCTCACCTACCCGCCAGCTCACCCTTCACAGTCAGTGGATCTTCCCCTCCAAGCCGAGATTCCCACCTGGATACTGAAAGACTAATGTTAAACTTTCGTTCTTGGATTTCCTATTAACAACTTCAGCCCCTCTGTTAAGTAACCACTTCACTCTGGAACATTCTTCAGCTCCTTGTTGCTTCCTGTGAACATATACCAAGATAATAATAAAAAAAAAAAGATTCACAATAAGTCCAACATTTGAGTCCATTCCTTGTTTTGCCCTCAGTTACGGCCCCCAGTAGTCCTATTTTGTGGATTTTTTTTTTTTTCGGTGCTTATGTTTTAGGCCAGTGCCTTACATTTTTTTTTTTGATAAGAGACACCAAGTTGTAAGACAGTTCTTGATCACATTAGGCTAAAGAGGAACATACTTCTCTAATAATAGACAGTTATTTGTGATGAGAATATGTGAAAATAACAATGAAATTGCCTGACAATTTTTTACACGACCATAATAATTCATGGCAAATAATAATCTAAAGGCCATTTTAAAAAATGCTCACGGGAAATAAATATAGAAAGATAAACAAGAATACTTATTTTGCCTATTCAGCATTTCAAATCTAAAATATGTCTAATATTAGGATTCCACAGCAGTAAATACCATCAAGTAGTTTTGTTAGTCTGTTTATAGTTAAAAATTGTTAAAATTAGAATTTATTTGAGAGTTGTATCCAACGTAGTCCAAATGAGTGAATAAAAACAGTTCATCATGCAAACTATGAAATCAGCTATCTAAAAAAGGCAACCACTTGAAGTCCTAGTTGATTCGTTGAGTAGGACTATTTTGCAGAAGCACCAAGCTGTAAAAACATAGCTGTTGATATGTAATCTGTATTGATAATAATTTATACACAGCCATGTACATAAAGGAGTTATCATTGTTTGCGTGGGTTCTTTCTGGGTACTGTGGCTTCCTCCCACCGTCCACAAACATGCGTGTTGGGTCAATTGGACACTCCAAATTGCCCTCTAGTATGTGTGGATGCTGGTCTGACCCTGCGATGGCCTGGAGACCAGTCCAACTCTTGCCCATTGTTAGCTTGGATAGACTGGATAGATGCACATAAATAAATAACAATTTCAATTTTATTCATATTGAAATCACAACAAATGTCAAACTTATGCTGTTTATCTAAATCTGATTCACAAACATGTTAAAAAGGAATCTCGTACTTGTAATACCTAAATTTAGGTTTGCTGCTTTTTATCTTAAAAATTATAGTATCACCACTGACTAACCTCAGTGGCATATATGTCATATTTATGTATTTTTATCTTGTTTTAATTGATTGTTTTTAGTTGAATTTTAGTTGGTTTCACGTAATTCTATTATATAAGTGTTTTCTTTTAGAGAAATCATTTTGATGTGGTATGGAATGGCAATAGAGCATTTCTTTACTGTCTAATTAGAGAATGTGAATTTTGCAGTTGGAATACAGAATGGAATGATAAATTCAGTTACTAATCTAGCAAGTGACCGAAACGAGTTCAACATTTTACACCCTGCGAAGAAAATCTCATCAATCGGCAGCATCCGCGTGAAAACGCAGAGCAGATATCCCACTTGTAATTAGCTAAATTCCAACTCGCATACGTGGCCATCCGCACACACTTGCTGATTGTCACCTGAATCCCAAGTTAGCTGGAGGTGACACATATTGTCTTTTGGCCTTGAATTAATGCCTGTAAATACGTTTTTTTTTTTTTTAACCCCCGCCCCCCCTATTCCTATTTGTTAAGTTATTCATAGAACTGCTGATTGCAAGCAGCCGTCAGAGCTAAATGAGGGCCTTTGTTATTGTTGAGTAATTAGGACAGCCATCATCGTGCTCTGAGATGACAGGGTCAGTTAAATAGTTTCTCTCTTCAGTAGTCTGGGCTGATTATGGGAGCTCAGGCAGGCCTGGGAGCTGGAGCTTGGGAGGGATGGAGGGGATGAGCGAGGGAGGGGGGGGGGTGGCGGTGGTGGTGCAGATGGGAGGAGTGGGGAGGAAAGCAGACCTTATCTCAGGCAATTAATCAGAGACACTCATATTGCGGGACAATTATTCAAAGCTCACTCCTGCATAACTCAGCCCAAGGTTCCAGTGGGCTCGCCGTCTCTTTCCATCCCCCCTGGACTGGAAGGTCGGGAAAGTGAGAGGAAGGTGGAAGTTGAGAGAAAGAGAGGTGTGTACACGTGCGAGTGTGTGTACGTGTGTGTACGAGTCAGCTGAGGGAACTCAGGGTCAAAGTCACTCAAAGTCTACTCTTCTCTGGAGGCTTTTTTTGTTTTTCAAGGAGTTTATTCCCCGTCATGTTTACACGTATTAAGAGTTTTTTTTTTTTTTTTTGCCCGTCGGTGGAATAACATGGGCGTTGACTGTTCGTGCCTGAGTGTGTTGATGTGTATACGTGTTTGTGTGTTAGAGCCCAGGGCCAGCATTATCAACATTCCTCGGTGGCAGCAGGGTGGCTCGCCTGGCACCATACAAACAGGAAAAGGAAATAGCTCGACTTCAGCATGGTTATCTCCCAGAGAGCCCTCACAGTGTGCACGAGTGTGTGTTTTTGTGTGTGTGTGTGTGTTAAGAGAACGGTAGCCTGTTTAAATATGGATCCCGGTGGCAGTGAAATAGTAAACAGCAGTAGATCCATTTATTAAAGGCGTCTTCATTAATATTGCCACCATGTTTTGAGGGAGATTGAGCTTTTTTTAAAACTCCAAACCTGTTATGACCTGATTTGACATGTGTGTGCTTTTACCGCCAAACCCTGAGCAGCGCATTACTAGGCATCAGCATTTTCAAGACATATCAACGATAATAATTTACAGAAAAAATTGATAAACATCAGGTCAAAGTTGTCATTCACAGTAAAAGCAGATAATTTATGTTTTGAAATGTTTTATAGTCTACTTCAGAGGTTTGAAAATATGTGGAGTAAAGTTAAACCTTCCAGAAAAGCTCTTTAAAAAACAAAAGACTATAGTATGATGAGTAAGCATCTTCAGATGAGAAGACACACCAGAATTACTCACGAATGTAGTATTCAGGATCTGACTAGTTGTTAAGTCATCAGTTTTTCTTTCTATTCTCTGCTCCTAACATCTTCCTGAATAGAGAATACTTATTTTTTAAATATAGAAACAAGGCTACCTCATTTTTAAAATTTTATTTTTTCTTTTATGATGATTTATGCAGCTTAATGGGAACTGGATTTTCTAAAACTAGGATTTCACATATTCCATTTGAAGACAGAATGCACGTAAATATATATGTATGCTCTTATATTTCTGTGTTTTGTAGATACCTGCTTTATTGCATTCTCAAAATTCAGGGAAATTTCTGATTTATGACAAATTTTTGATTTACGTGTAAGAACTGGTACTTACCTTGACATATCACTTAATGCATTTAAAAAAATATAATTGCTGACCTCGAAATGTAGGCTTTTTAGCCTCTTGAAGACATTTTTAACAGTGTATCTGATGGAACGATGGGCAGAGGTTGAAAAAAATCTGTTTATTCAAAATGAGAAGCAGTTTCCCAATTGACTTCCTCAGTGTAAGATTGGGACATCTTTACGTAATCTACAGTATATAATATAGAAGGATTCAGAGGATCTGGAGATATGTTTGTGCGTATGATATGATGCTTGGGATCAGTCATGGGTGCCTATGTTGTTATGGCCCTCAGGGAACATTGCATTAAAAACAGGCATGATTCTGTCATGGAAATCACTGAATGGGCCCAGGAACGCTTCCAGAAATAATCGTCAAATGCAGGTTAAATTTCTGTCATGGAAAGACAAAGCCATGGACATGACCCAGAAATACCGTTGCCTTCTGTGCACCAAACTTCCCCGACAACAGAAGACTGGAAATATTTTCTTTGGTCAAGTCCAACTTTCTTATAGACTCTTGAATATTATTCCTAGAAATAGTAAAGTTCACATATTCGTCAACGTTTTGTGAACAGCAAATTCAAGACGAGCTGATATTTTCAGTGAGGTCTCATCACTTTTGACATTTGGGATATTTTGTATATTCTATCATTAATCAAACATTCATTTATGAGTGTCATGTAGGTGGATCTTGAAGGGAGGACTCAGGTGCGGAGATGAGGGAAGACAAGGTTTATTGCAACAAAAAACACTCATGAAGAGTGAATGTCCAGACAAAGTACAAATCAAGACTGTGGAAAACTGTGAGCAAAGTAACAAAGCAATAAGCAAACAAGACTGAGGCAAAACTATGACTGTGACAAAGTAACAAAATAAAGATTAACAAAATGTGACTATGACAAAAAGCAAACCTGGCGTGGGGGTGACGAAAGACGAAACGGACAAGACGGACAAGAACGCACTCGCACAAGACAAGGGGAAACGCATGAGGGAGGGGAACCCCAGGTGTACACAATAGGTAATCATGACATGACGAGACACCAGATGTGACAATGAGATTCACAAATTGCATTCTGTTGTTGTTATCTATACATCTAAACGTCTTGCACGATAATCCCACTTTCATTTTGGGCATTTGAAACTTTGCAACAAGTCTTTCAGCCAAAACAACTAAGTGGATCTTTGTTTATACTCTCAAGTGGGCGTGAGTCAGATATTATTCAAAAGAGTGTTTAAATAAAAAAACTTTCAGTGTCACTTTTGTATATGTGTTTGAGACAGATGTATTTTATTTTAAAGTATTTCTTAGCTAGATTTTTGCTGCTGTTGTGGCCTTTTCCCCCCGATGTTGTGGTGTGATCGCACTCGACGTAAAGAAACGTGGTGGTTGCATGACACTCATTGTCACTCTTGCTCAGGAAAATGACTCGAGGCAGCATTTTCAAGAGCGTTAACGAACAGCTCAAAAGAATTCCCAAAATTGATTAGAGCGGGGAGCTCCTGAGGGCTTGTTTTTGTTTTGTACATGGCATTTAGGACCTGACTTATGTGGCTACACGATTTTCCTTTGACCTCATAGGATAAACTGTCAGTTGGATTTATTTCCCTATCATAAGGGTGCTGTGATCAGGATTTGGAGTTTAAACACTTTTCAGGAAATGGGACCACAAGTGCTCCATTAGCTTTAAAAAAATGTTGGAAGCCCAGAGCAGCTCTAGTATCTTCCAATAAAGTTAACATTTTACATGTCAATATTTAGGCCTAAAAAGTAGAGCATAAAGAGCATAACCTTAGAGCTCGTGTTGATACCAGTGAGATATGAGAGCTTCGTTATTACACGAAAAGACGGCATGCCAACCAGATCATTTTTAGCGTGTTTCGTTGGCCAGGAGATGCGCTGGAGCTAAATAAGAGCATGCAACCTAACCACGTAAACTCTGGCCGACATTCAAAAGCTTTCATCGCCTCGCTTTTTTCCTCTGCTCTCGCTCCAGCCCCAACCTGATCCACAAATGTCACCTCCAGTCGGTGTATGAAAGGAGAGGAAGACATTGAGGAGGAGGGAGGAGAGCGGGATCAGCGCGAGGGGGAGGAAGAGGATGAGAGTGTCATAAAATGCAAATGCGGCCCTGCGTCCGTTTTTACAAATTAAATGTCAGGACATAAAATATTGTCAGTTTCATTTTGCCCGCCAGAAGGATGACAAATCCATATTCTCCCTTAAATAAAACTCTTATTGCGGTGGAGGGGTAATCATGGCAGAACAAAGCGCGGTGATTAACGATAGCAATTTATTGTATCTGGCGGCTGGCGGGGTACCGGCTACAGGCAGGAACAGAGAGACATCATGGTTATCATAACTCATATCGTAAATAACAGGGCCCAGCCAATCACAAGAAACCGCCGATGTCATCCCAAATAACCTTTGATAACAATTACCATAGAAGGCAGTACAAACCCCGAAGTCACAATGTTATCTTATCCCTATTTTCTGCTTGTAGAATACAACACTATTACCATATAGATTAGACTATTTATAATGGTGCGTGTCACTCTGGGTGCTGCTTTAAGTCGTCACCGTGTATGTGTGGGTTGCAGCGTGGCGAGGACACGTTGGGGTTGTGTGTTTGCAGAGGCATGTGCGTGTGTGTGTGTGGATGGGGTAGGTGGACCTGTCTTTGGGAGGAGATTATAGCCCGGTCTTTATGAGGAACTGAATTGCCCTCTCTCAGTATCACACGGCTGCACATTGCCAGGGCGGCCAGTGCGCACAATGGCGTGCTGGGAGAGGAGTAGGACGACGTGTGGCTGTGTGTGTGCGTGTGTGTGTGTGTCAGAGTGTTTCCCGGGTTTGGTTGGGTCGACTGGGGGCTTAGTTGAGTGGGGCTGGTTGGAGGGAGGGAGGGAGGGAAAGGGGGGGACTGGAGGAGGAGACATTAGCAGGGAACCGTTGATAAGTGTTGGAGATTAGCGCAGGCATATCTTGTCCGAGGTGTTGTTCCTCCTTGTTTTATCTGCTGATAGAATTTTTCCGATGGGGAGCAGTGATAGGTGGATGCGATGCTTCCTCGCACGCGTGCAAGCCATCTAAGCTTCCCACCCACGAGGCGCCGAGTGCCTTCCTTCACCTGAAATTGCTTCTGTGATCACTTGGAGACCCCACAAAGAAAACTTAACACCCACACACACAAAAAAACACCAATTGTAGCTTGGTCTCTGCATTGTAAATGGGTGAATGTCAGTCAGTTAAATCAGTTAAATCTCTGACCTGTTTGTGGCCAGCAGACCAAGTTCATAGCAACATAAGTCATCATACTATCATGACGAAATTCGTAACTCCACACAGCACATATTTTTGTCATGGCATTTTTGTCATTGTTTCAGTTGTCATGGCAGTTTTGACTTTTATCTAGAGATGTGTTGGTTTCCACTATTTTGTTTAATCTTAATTTGTGCTTCCCTCAGCCTCTGAATTTAGGGGGGCCTGAAGGTGAACCTAGCAAGAACATTGTGCTTCGTGTCATCTATCAAGTTAAACATTTAAGGTAGCCATTTATTCATTCGTTATTTATAACACCTATTCCTTGTAGCGTTTTGGTTGGCTGGAGCCAGTCCAGCTGACACTGGGCAAGAGGCAGGGCACACCATAGACGAGTCACCAGTCCATCACAGGGCCCCAGATTGTTCTCATTTCCTTTAATCAACTGAGCAATAGCGATGCCCAGCAGTTTTGTTTTAGCCACTTAATGGTGACAAACAAGTCATCAACTACAAGCATAGGTGGTACATATTCCTATATTATTCTATTGTAGCAACGTAATAATGTTTTTTGGGGTACTTTTTTATGCAAAACCTTTTTAAAAATAAAAAATATAGTCAAGGAAATCTATACTTTGAGAGGAAAAAAAACACTAACTTTGAACCAAAAAAATCTGAGGAAATTGGACGCTGACAGGCTCTCCATGGCTGTTAAGAAGACAGTCTTGAGAAAGGCAAACAGGGAAAAATTTAGCTGATGGCAAATGACATGAGACGTGGACCGAAAATCAGTGGCCATGTGTCTAATTGAGTGATGGATCCTTCCCCAGAGTCTGTACTTCAACACTATTGAATCAGTGTGGGATATTTTGAAAGAGAATCTAACAAAACAATGGCAACATCCAAAAGAAGAGCTTTGGAATGTCCCTTAAGAAGTCTGTAGGAGTATTCACATAGAATAGTTACAGGAAATAACATGAAAGCCTGATTGAGAAGGTTCAGAATTTGTTGATCCACACTGTGATTCATACGCTGGATTTCTTTCATCAATTAAAATAAATTAAATTGTATTCATATAGTGCCAAATCACAACAACAGTTATCTCAGAGTGCTTTCCAAAGAGAGCAGGTCAGACCCTGCTCTGAAGTTATTCACAGAAGCTCATCAAAAGCAAGCACTAGGCGACACAGGCAAGGAAAAACTTCCTCTTAACAGGCAGAAACCTGGAGCAGAACCATGGCTCGGGGTGGGTGGCCATCTGCTTTGACAAGTTGGGGATGAGAGAAGAGAGAGACAGGGAGAGAGGGCAAGAGAAAAAGGGAGAGAAGGACAGAGAGAGTAGAGGGAGCAGAGGGAGGCAGCCCACACAGCAACACAGAGAAGTCCGGACAAGTATCGCTAGTGTTGCTAAAGGCTGGATGAAAAGTGGCACAGATATTGATAGTAATTTTAATGATAAAAACACCAGTAATAATAGCAATAGGACTATGAACAGCAGTTGTAATTGTAGCAGAGGGTGTCGAGTCTGGGAGGAGTTATTGATGTGTGTATATTACAATAAATTGCAGCGCATCTTTAGTTTCGTCTAGGCAACTTACGAAGAAATAAAGGATGTTTTGATATTTGCACTCTACATATTTCCCTTTTTCTTTCATTTTTTTGCAGTACCATCTGTCGTCTGTTAGCAAACACCTCATGACTCTGCATTGCTCTATGGTTCTGAAAGTGGAAACCTGTGAGAATTCATAAGTGTATTGCCATATTTTTTTGAAAACTAATCTTGTTGTGTAGCAAAGATTAGACGAGATTGTCTTAGAATTTTTTGCTACATTTCGGCTCGTATTAATTCTCATCGTAATTCCAGGCAATGCTGCAAATGGAAGACAGCTGATGTGTGTGAGGATTGTATCGGCAGATGCAGATTCCTTCATTGTAGTGATGGAAAAGGAAACATGCCGGTATTAGTAGACTCCTTAATCAGTTTTGCGTGCGTTTGAGCCTTTCACGCAAATACCTGTGATTTAACCTTAAAAGGATGAAGAACATGGCTTCAAAGGGCACTTGATCCTGTACTATGAAGATGAGGATAAGGGGGAAATGACGAACAGGAGGAGAAGATAAAACTGAGCCAGAAGAGAGGATGACGAGACCAAAGTGAGGACAAGGTGGGAGACAAAAAAAATCCATATTGATGTGTATATTTATCCAACAGAAAATAATCTGTTAAATGTCCCTTTCCTTTCCAAACAAGTAAAAGTGTTCCAAGGAAAAAAAAAAAAGGAAAAAAAAAAAGCAAGCATTTGTACATTACCCAGTGAGCTTTAGGTAGATTAGGAGGAGGTGATAGAAAAGACAGCAACATTTTAAAAGTCATGCTCAAGAGCAGAGAAGGAGGAAGACCTCTGGGGATGTAAATGATGTTGAAGCAGTAGTCGGTGGTGAAATATCAGTGGTTTCTGGCAGGAACATCCCTGTGTGGGCTCACAACAGCTAATCTCTCTTGACAGGATCTTTACTTAAATAAAGATTCTGTCAGTTGCTGCGTGCTTTTGGTTGCTTAAGTGGAAGGCCAACAGAGGCTTTTGCCAAGATCCAAATTGTTTTGACAAATCATGGGCCGATGAGAGAAAGGAGCCTTCCTACCTGTTCAAAGCTAAACATGTCAGATGGAAACACCTCCTTGCAACTTTCAGAATTGAGGGGAATCTGAGGTAAGATCTTTTGGCATATTTTGGGGAAAAATGCATTTCTAAACAAAATACATGACCCTCACCCTCATGGATGTAATGTATTCTCTTCTTACACAGTTACTCCATTTAAGTTTATTCTGGCCAGTGATTCATAGAGAGTTTTTTCAGAATGTAGTGTTGTACCTCAGAAACTTTGCAGCAGCCACACTTTGCATAAAGCAAGAAATGGGGGTTTAATGTGTCACTTTTAAACCTACAGCAGTCGATCTCTTATTTTGAACATTGTCCCTGCCACAGGCATTTTTAATCCATCCATCCATCCATCCATCCATCCATCCATCCATCCATCC
>JABUIW010044429.1:2406056-2435784 GCA_013363375.1 Menidia beryllina | reverse complement strand
CCATCCATCCATCCATCCATCCATCCATCCATCCATCCATCCATCCATCCATCCATCCATCCATCCATCCATCCATCCATCCATCCATCCATCCATCCATCCATCCAGACTGTATGTCTTGAATAGTTTTTTATGTTTTAATGTTCATTCACCTGTAAAGGATATAATAGGCTATTGTGGCAATAAAAGAGAATGAACGTGATCATTTGCATCTATTTATTCTACAAAAGGGATCAAATAAAATGTCAGAGCCTAATTTGTTGGTGTTTTGTTTTGAATTCTCATTGTGTCTGACCAGGATAGAAATCAGATTTCTTGTTAGCCAAAAACGGAGCATCTAGCCTCATGAGATGCAGAAGCTGATTCGCTCAGAGTTCAGGAACCCTTTTTTCTTTTTTTTTCTCCTCGGCCTCTTTCTCTTCAAAATTTCATCTCCTCTCTTAGATGGAATTCGCAAAGTGATTTTCGCCTCGTTCCTCTAAATCTCTTGATCACTTTAATTTTTTGCTAGGCTGCTTCATCGGTGTCCTGGGAGAGAGCGAGAAAAGAGAGGGGGCAAGAGGAAGAGAAAAAAGCCAAGGGGCGAGAGATAGCAAACAAGGCTGGGTGAGAAGTGAGAGAGAGCTGGAGAAAGCAAAGGAGAGCAGTGTAGAGTTAAGGCTTTATCAGTGAGTGCCCTGAGGTATGTGGGGACGCTGCTGAATCCAGAGAGATTAGGGGAAAAATGCAGCACATGGCAGTAAGGGGCTTACGCCACAGCTTGTATTAGTTCAGGTGAAAAGAGTATTGCTTTTACATAAAACTGGACAAATCCAGCCACAATGCATTTCCCGTTGGACCACAATGGAGTCCTCTATCTATGGGCCTCACCTCCTGTCCCCTGGGCTCCCCAAAGCTCCTCTATCTAAACAGGAGGAGAGATTGCAGGAAGGAGGAGAAAATACTGAGGAACATGGGAGGAGGAGTAGATATGACGCCACCCCAGACTCCATTTTCTGAGTTTACAGGGGAGGCTTGTTGTCAGGAGGAGGCGACGGTGCTAATTTCCACAGGGGTCAGGAGGTGTCCTGTCCATCTCACTTTCCAAAATCCCTTTCTTTTCATGGGTTTTACAGCAGCTGTATCCTCTTACTTTTCAGTTCAAAATCAAAACAGGATTTCCAGAGGTTTTTAGATGGGTAAAAAAAGTGTCTGAATTCAAACCTGGATCTGATTTAACTAAACTTGCGGTGAAGATGGGGTTTATAATCCCTACAAAATGTTACATATGAATGCTGCGTCTGTTTTTCCCATTATGTAATGTATGTTTTTGGCCACTCACAGTAAGTGGTAAGTGTCAGAATATGATATAAAATCCTTTTATTTGGGAGATAGTTTGCTGTCAGTCATCATTTTCAGTGAAATCCAGTCAAATGAGATAACTGTTGTTGTGATTTGGCGTGATATAAATAAAATTGAATTGAATTAATTGAAAGCAGGAGGTGGTGGAGGTCATAAAAGACCTTGTCTAACACATTAAGAACGGCCCAGTTAAAGTTGCTCACTTACGACAATGTTCATTTATCGTGTGGAACAGCCAACCAGAATGATCTCTCTCACCGGCCGAAATAAAAGTGATATGGCTTGAAAAAAAAGAAATAAAAGTAAAACACCAGCGATGAGAGCAGAGCTGATGCTGCGTTATACACACCAAAAAACACAAGAAAAAGATGTTTACCAATGCTCCAGATGTTCCTGAAAGTTACCACAAAGCATGCCACTGCTGCTTACACAAGTCAATTGTTACTGCCCCAAAGTGGTTTGGAGAATTATCATAATGATATACCCAAAAACCAAGAGGGTTATCCCAACCATGGCTTTAATTTGTCTACAATGAATCCGTTCATGTGTGGAATGCTCCAAAACAGGTGCTTTTGGTGCATTTCTCCCATTGTTCCTGTCTTTTGTTACACCTGCCTCAGCTTTTTTTAAGAACTTGTCCTAAGCATTAGAGTTCAAATAAGTGAATATTTTGAATAAATGAAACAACTTTGCAGTGTATTGTATTAAATGTATTTTGGAAAGAATTTAAAAATCATTGTATTCTAGTTTTATTTGCATTTTATTCAATGTGGCAATTTCATTGGCACTTGGTTTGTAGAAAAGCTGTGATGAGTTGGAAATCGTTAGTTAGTTTCAAGAAGGATTGCACAAAGAGATCAGGGAAGAAGTCTCATCTCTTTCTCTAGGGGGGACTTCAGCATCTAAGTGAAGACACTGAAGTCTCCCATCGCTTTAGCAGTGACTTTTATGTAAATCTTCCGCTCTTAAGATGCGTTTATCAGGGGAAAAAAAAATGTCATCTCGAAATACGTGGCCTGCACACCTCTTTATCTTTCACTTGTCATGTACAGTAAGCCCAGGTAACAATGGGGCCTTACATTACATTACATGCCCGCTCTGCATTCACATAATCAAGTCAGACATCCAAAGCAGCTCCATCACCTCTCCCGTCCTCACCATTATTGGCAGAACAATGCCCTCAAAAAAGCCAAGTTGGTGATGGGGGGGAAAAAAAAAGAGAAGGGTCCGTATCTGCCACGGCGCTTAACATTCATTTGTGTCGCGATTAATCAATTTGGGCCCTCTTCCTCTCTTTCTCGCCGTTTCGTCACCGTTTTCACTCGTTAAACAAAGAGCGGCGGCTGTTTGAATGAGCCGGGGCTCATCACGATACGGTGCAGGTTAAGTAGGAGTAGCATGTTTTAGGATAGCGCCCTCGATGCTCCCTCTCCTTCAGAAACACTTAGCCGGTGATTAGCATAAGCTGATAGCGCTATCTGGAACGTACCATTGTGGTGACCCTGAAGTTGCGCCCTCCTCCTCAGCCTCCGCCGCCACCCGTCTTACCCCTGCGCTCCCACCCCCTCCTCCTTTACTCCCTCTGAGAAGGTCTTATCTGGGATGTACAGGGTCTTGGTAGCCTCCTGGGGAGATGATGGAGGGCGGGGGCAGAGGTGGGTACCGAGGAGAAGGAGGATGGGGTGGTTGGAATGGAAAAAGGAGGCGGTGGGGGTGATCCCATTGTTGAACGCCCTGTCTTTGGATGTGTCCTCTAATGTTTCCATACGTTTTGGGTGATAACTTCCAGGCCATTTGTGAAAGTACAGCTAAAAATAAAAACATTTCCATTATGCAAACCAATTCAAACAGACATATCAATCAGATGTCAGGTCACCCCCGGTTCATTTTCCTGCTTTTTTTCAGCTCACTAAAACTGATTTGAATTGGCTCATGCTGGTTTTGGCACAGGAGTGCACAGCTACATGACATTTGTGCATTAAACGAAGCTCCCATTGCATAACCGGGCCTCTCACGCAGTGTCTTCTACTTGTTGCGTGGCGTCCTAGTTAGTGGTTCCCCTTGCCCTATTTCGAACTCAAGGGGACAGTAGGGACAGTGTTTACCGAAGCACGTTTTTTTTTTCTAACCCGAGATAAGATCTTGAAACTAAACTGTACCCACTTTCCCGTATTCAAAAGTGACGCTGACATCATCTGAAATTCACACGTGCGCAAAAACCTCAGAAAATTGCTTTTTTAAGGTAAATCTAAGGCATCCCCACTGTGTGGCAGATCTGATTAGATGTCTTGGCAGGATCTGGGCTCGCCATCACATATCAGACAGAAATTGGAGCTGTATATGATCCTTTGAAATCTTATACGTAAAGTGTGTTGTAAAGGCCCTTCTGAATATGGACGTGTCTGCTTCAAGGTATCCGAACATTATGATCATTTTTTGAGACTAAATCTCATCCGCAAACAACGATGAGACTCTTTGTCCATGTGGCTTCTCGAAAACATTCAGAAAAACGAAAAAAACAAACAAACAAACAAACAAAAAAACTGAAAGAAAAGTTGATTCACCCAAATTTTTTGGGCTCTTTGTACCTATTCGAGGAGGCGGCTGCGTCTTCACCAGCTGCCTCTAAATCACTCCCACGATACCTCGGTGAGACTCGCCTGCGACGTGAGGAAAAAAGTATGATGAAACCACAAAACAATGTGCGCACGCAAACGACACAAATGTGGCGACACATTTCTTGAAGGTAAGCAATTTCCATGCACGTTAAGAGCTTAGCATCGGGGCTGCACTATTCATATCATTTTACCATTATGATGCAAATGATAACAGTAGTGCCTGGCTCCCTCTTTCATAGGCACTTCTACTATGAAGAATATGGCACATCACACTACAGCTGCACACTTATATCGCAGCGCACACACGCAGACACACACAAACCAAAATTTACCCAGCTCTATTGCTTATCCCTTTTGTTTGAGCTGATTGGATCTGTGGCGATCACATGTTTACCCAGAGCGCTATCTCTTGGAGAAACCTCCGTCACGGGTAGTGAAGAGTAACGTTTGCCTCCTTTTTGTGTTTTCCTTTTATTTTGGAGACGGGCACGCACACATGGTCTTTATGTATATATGCTAATAGGATGGCTAACACGGTTTCACACTGTTTGTTTCTGAAAATGATGCAACTTGCCAGACATCCGCTTTTTTTTTTTGCTGATGTTCACATTTTTCTTTTTTTTTTTTTGCCTTTTCCCTTTCTCGTGGCGGGCATTTTGGAACGAGCGAATGAGAGCTAGCAAACGGAAGAGGAGGACGAGAAGAGAGCAGGGAGGAGGGAGGAGGGAAAAGGAGGGAGGAGAAAGGAAGAGGCGAGGGAGGCGTGTGCTGGAAATCCACAAAGGTTTTGTAATAAATGCATCGATGACAATAAAAAACAAAAACATTAAAGGGAGAAAAGCTGTGTTTCTGTGTTAAACAATTAGTGTTGCAGCATTAGAGCCAATCAGGAGGAGACAAAAGCTCTGCAGCAGCAGGGGTTTACCCCAGACACAAAGGCACAAAGACAGATGCTCTGCAGCTCAGCCAAGCTGCAGTACCACACCAGCTTTCACTGGAGCTGCACGGAACCACATCCACTTCCATCTGCAGTTCTAATAGTAATGCAGAGAGCTGTAACAAGAACATTCATAGTATGTAAATGTTGCAAAAGCTAAGCAATCATAAAGATATAAAGGATTATGCAATTGCATTCAGCATATCCTTAGCTTTAGCTTATAAGGATCTTCAAATGTTACAATTATTCTTTGGCCAACCTTTTCCCTCCTTTTAATCCAGTTATGGTACCAGATCATCTTATTTTAAAGACAGGATATATAATTTCTTTCGAAAATTGAATCAATCAAATGCAGCTCTGCTAAGTAATAGAACACTGAGCCCACTGAGCACATAAATGCTCTACATTAACTTTGTTGCGAATCATCAAGATCCTCAAAACCCAACTTTTATTAAAAAAACAAACATATTGGTTATCATTCCAATGTATCTCCTCATTGTTGCACACCGATGAAAACATGTGAGACACCACAGACCGAGTGTTAAAGCGCTTAAAGTTTTTGCACTTAAAGACAGGTTGAGCAGCGGGTGGGAATTGAAAATATGACCTCAAAAAACATCAAAATTCTCATTCGTCTGAAAGAGGTTGAGAAAATAGACCAGCCCGTGGTGTGACAAAAACTGGCGTGGGAGCATAACAGCAGATAAGATCGCACTTGCATGTGACACAGATGACTCTCTGTGACCATCTCCACTCACATGCCCACGTGTATATACATACATGAGTCTGGTGTGTGTTTATTTCTTTAGCCAGTGAAATCTTAAAGCCCCTATCATTTGGTTAATGAAGCCTGTGATGAAGCTAAAAACAAAGATCGTGCGTTCTTTCTCGACTGACAGCGTGGTTAGCTTTGTAGCGGGCCTTAGCAATCTTCTTTCCACTGAGTACGGATCACATTCTATCTCTAGGCCTGTGTCCCTTACTGGATGAAATGTGTGTCAGAGTGGATCAACTTTGACCCCTCGTGCAATCGTCTGACAGAATGTTTAATTTAGTTTGCTGTTAAGTCCACAAACACGGTGCGCTTTGCCAGTGTGCGGAGAATCAGGGTCACATATGAGCAAACATGGGTTTGCGGCCATATTGTTTTTGTTCACTAATAGCCTTGGTTGTGGGCACCAGAGCACATGCTTTATTTATTTGAAACAAGACTGAAAACAATTGCTAAGAATGTTTAAAAAAAACTATAGACAATGAAGATATTACGAGGCCATTTTACCGGATGGCTGTCATCGTGTTCGGTTGGGAAAGACTATACAGTACACATAATATCAGTTTTATAATAAGATGAGAATTTGGATTTAATGGGCCAGTTCATCTAAATTACAAAGAGAAAATGTTTTTTCCCCCAGTTGCTCATTTTGAAAATGTTTGTGAAAAATATGCTCTCTTAGTGAATGGATCAATCTCTATATATTTCCATTTAAAAAGAAAAAAAAAATCTTGGTTAATCCTTTAACCTCAGCTGCCTCTCAGTCACAAGCAGGTCATAGTTGTGATTACACAAGTACAGTAGCCACAGCACCACAAAATTACAAATAAATTCAGGGATGTTAGTCATAAAGCTCCCGCATCCTGTGTGGTCATTCTCTTCTTTCAGCTCCCGCCGTACCATGAATGTGTGTAAGACTCAGACGCTGAGTGTGTGTGTGTGTTAGGACACCCCCCACCCCCCACCCCTCCACTGGCGTCTACTCTGTACATCCGACTCAATGGCTCCAGTGTTCATATGTGTGTGTGTCTGCGTGTGGGTGTATGACTATGGCACTTAACCCTTTGACCGGTTGTGGAATGAGCTCCACAGAAATCGCCGCTGAGCCAGTCACCTCGCCCCCCCCCCCGAACCCCACTGCACCACCATGGTGTGTGTTACCACCCCAAGAGAGGCCAACAAGCTTACACACACACACACACGTAGACACACAAGCGGACGCACAAGCTCTCTCTGTATCCTCCAAGACAGAGGTGGTGATGGCGTAAAGCCTCATGTTTAGACTCTGCGTCTTTGTTCCTCCCTGATGGTGCCTCCTCTACCTGCATATGAGGGAGGAAGTCTCCGCTGTTTCCACTTTAAAGCCAGGAAGCGTTTGATTCCCTCAGTTTCCTCCACGACTAAAAGCCCATTTCATCTTTCTCTGACAAAACACTATTATTCCTGCGGCCTACACCCTCGTTGGCCTGGCCTTTGATTCCCCCCTCGCCGTCGTGTCGGTTCGGCCACATTGTCGCACACTTGTTGCACGCACACAACAGAAACACCTGTCGCACTGTCAGACGTGGAACAAATGATGTCAGGCATCTGCGTAAGAGGTGCCATCTGTTATGCAGGTGAAGCTCAGAGCCAATCGCTGCCGTCTACAATGTAAACACTTCTAAAAGAGACTCGTACCACCTAGAAATAATTACTTAATAGTTGTTTCATTTTATTTTATTCAAATCTAAGTGTGTTAGCTGGAAGCTAAATCCTACTTCTATTGCTAGATCTTGAAATGCATTGTAGGATTTTGTACCTACATCATGTTTCATGGAGTACAAAACTGACGACATGGATCTGGAGGGTTGCTTGGCATGTCTTGGTAAGTGTAAAATATCTAATATATAGACCTTTAATTACCTACTTTGACCAGCCAGGCACAGAGAAACTAAAATTGGTAAGATGAGACGACTTCTCGGGTTACAGTGAGGTGAGGGCTACCATACGTCCTCTCCTAACACCTTAAAACAACTCTCTATCGATGCCCTATTAACTGGGAGCAGTCTGGGGGGGGGGGCCCTGGTGTCAACCCCACCTACTGGCCCAAAGCTTCATGAGGTCACACAACTGACAACTGAACAGGCAAGACACCCACACGCCAGCCAATGCCTCTGGCCCTTGAAGATGGGGCTTATCTGGAAGTGCGGGTCAAAGAGCTGTCAGACGTGTGGGCTCAGCGTTGTGTATGCATTTGCGTAAACCGATACGTGTGCATTGTGATGCTTGAGACAGGCAGTAAAGACTCAGATAAGACATAAAAAATGAGCCGGCCATCTGAGAGCGGTCAGTTAAAGTTGGGGTCAGTGGCCCCCCGGCAACATCCCCCGGCAGAAAGTCCGGGTTTTTAAAGTGATATTTTGAATATACAAATTACTGAGTCGTTCAGCTGTGAATTTGACGTATAGGCATACATCAGTAGGTTGGGGTTAAAGATATGTGCTCGGCATTGAGCGACATCAGTTGTGACCGAGGTCAAGTGAATGGGGCTTAAGCTGGTTTTCTCAGTCTACTCTTCTGGGAGAAATACAAACCCCAGTGTATGCTTTCATCAGGGTGGACATCTACATATGGGAATAAATGTATGTTTGGGTATAAGTGAGACTACTGCAAAAGAGAAAAGAAAGGAATTTTTTACATTTTTTAATTTAAAACTAATTTTGACCAACTGGTAAATTAATTTGTTGTATGTGGCACTTCTCTTGTCAAGTTGATCACAAAAATCATTTTCATGTTTCATTATGTAAATACAGATTGTGAATCAAAAGGAAAAAAATGACCTGACACGACCTTTGTTTCAAACGGTTGAATGTGTAACAGCATCATTCGCTTGAATGTTTGAGATAGTGCTTTTCATGAATGTCAGATAGATGAATAAAGTTCTAATGCTGGGTGGCAGACATTTCCAGAATCAACATCCATGTCTGAACCCAACCTAACGTCTTGCTCCATACTCTTCTTAAAGGTATTTTTATTTTTCGGGAGACATTTAACTTTAATCTCGACACATAATTGGCCCCAAGTGGCAAGCCTGAAGGGTTACATGACCAATATTCCTTCATCCTTAACATAAAGGCCTTATGCTCTCAATGCTGGTCTTCCAACCCTTAATTGTGCTTATTCATTGCTGCTGTCTTGTCGTCTCAAATTAAAACCCTTGTTGCAGACTGCGGCTATAGATCTATTTTGAGCTATTGTTTTTTAGAGTGATGACATTCACAGAGACCATCCAGTTCAGCCCTGGTCTACTATGTCGAATAGTTACATCAGTCCCCAGTGCGAAAGATGGTTTGACACTGAATTCGTAAAAGCGCTTGGATCCGGATCACGACATGAATAAATCTGCATCTTAAAAATCAAACACGCCCACATTTGCATGTCATGAAAATGAAAAGTTGTAACATTCCAACATTATGATGCATTATTTGAAATTGTCACAAAAGTTATGTCATTGAACCATAAGAATAAAAACATATAATGTTATGTTACACTGTACACTTGTCTTGAGTATAGGTTGGATTACCAAATTGTCTAATAAGTGGCCAAAGATCTTTTTAGAAATGGGTTGTGGTGGTGGTGTGGTGGTTAGCACCATCGCTCCACAGCAAGAGGGTTCTGGGTTCAAGTCCCAGAAACCAGGAACCAGGACCTTTCTGTGTGGAGTCTCTATGTTTTCCCTGTGTCTGAGTGGGTTCTTTCCGGGTACACCAGCTTCTTCCCACAGCCCAAAAACCTGCATGTTATGTTAATCTGACATTCTAAAACTGTCCTTAGGAGTGAGTGTGAGTGTGGGTGGTTGTTTGTCTTTGTGTGTCTCTGTGTGGCCCTGCCATGCACTGGCAGACCATCCATGGTGTACCTATCTCCCACCAATTGACCACTGGGATATGATCCAGTCCCCCCGCGACCCTGTTTGGGAATAAGCGGTTCAGAAAATGGATGGATATGGTTGTGGATAAAAAAACAAACAGTTTCGAAAAGATGTAAAAAGATGGTTGCTGGATGGAAACACGTCGCCTGAAGACAAAAATGCATCACAGATATCAACCACTGCAGTGTCAATTTAATGTCATCTCAGATGCCCTTCTAATCCATTTTGTTGAACAAGGTGCAGTACACCATTCCATAAACCACGTAATAACAGAGCGGGCGCCCTCGAATTTGTCCGCCATTCAACATATTTCTATAGTGGATTCAAAATCTCCTTTTTTAAAAATAAAACATTGCGAGGATATTCCCCGTTTGTTCTTGCCACGCGCTGATGACACTATTATTGCAATGATATTTCTCAGCCTAATGAAATCTGCCCTGCCATGCACTGATGGAACACTGTTAACTTTGATCTCACAATTAAGTCTCCATGAACAGCTAATAAAGCATAATCTGCTCTGTATCTGCTTGTCTGCGCCAGAGGCGCTGAAAGCCTTTTAGCATATCTTCACTCCGGCTCCTGACTGACACTTTGTTGCTCTCGGCTGAAACAGTGACTTACTTTATCACGCCCCAGATAATACAATCAAGTATTAAAGAGTTGGAAATCAAACGGGATCTGCATCAGTGAAGTGGGAGATGAGTGGCAGATGCCTATGGGGCTTCAGGTTATTTAGGTCCTCTTTCCTCTTTTTCATCCACCTCGCTTCTACTTTTAAGTAGATATCTTACCATCCCTGAGCGGAATACAAAAAAGGCAGACCTGCTTTTTTGTAGCGGTTTTCTCACCGGGAGGTGGGGCCCCTTGTTGTTGGGGGCTATTTGGAAATATCTAAACAGCCAAATCTTCCATTCTGGAAGTACAGCTTGACGTCACTTCGTCTTTTGATAGCTCCCATAACCTTTTGATACTTTTGGCTGTAATATCCCTCCACTCGGATCTGACTTAATAACAGGCCAAAACAGTAAGATTTTTGCTCTATGATAAGGAAAATTGCAGCCTTTTTATTTTTTGGGATCTGTTCCTATTTCCTCCCTCTAGAAAGAAAAACAAGAAAAGACGAAAAGGAAGAAAAAAAAAGACAGACGGTAGCAGTTTGGTGTTCTATGCCGCAGAATTGATAAGAAATGTTTTCCACATGAGTCGGACACTGATTGTAACAGCATTTTCTTATTTCTAAGCCAAATCTGTTAGGCTATTGCCCGTGCACGGTACATATGGAACAAAGTCTACAGTCGTGTCTGCTTTGGGGAGGAGCAAACCTTCAAGGTACTTTTTCAAAACATCAAACGTGTTCAAAAATCCATCAAGGCCTTAATCAGTAAGGACTTTGTCATCAAGAGACTCTACCAAGTAGAGGAAGGCCATGGAGTTGCACTGATGAGGTTAAAGGGAACCCTTCCATCGGGCCCTCATCGTGAACCCGAGTCACAAAAACAACACCGCTTTCCTCTGCCGCCGGACCTCACACTTTTCATCTTTCCACCTGCTGTTTTCATTGGAAAGACACACTTTGAGGTCTGAAAAAGCCGTATCACCAACGTCACCTGTTCTCAAACACAACAGTTTGCGCTGGATGGATTTTTTTTTCTTAAAAGAAAGACAAGCAGATAAGATTAGGAGGCCTAATGAGCAGAGGCTGAAGTCAATTGGCCGGGGCCACGATATTAAGAAGAGGCTGAGCGAGTCCTCGTGGTTTCGCGTTACTGTGACCTTGTTTTTGGGGACTTATTGCAGCATTTAATTGCGAGAGGGATGCACTCGTTTAAAACGCTAAAGATGGGGTCGCGTGCATTTAATCTACCTGACTTCTGTCAGGTTAATTGTTTTTTGTTAGTTCACATGACACATAGTATCCCATACTTTAAATATGCATTTTGGTTTCTAAATCAACTGCATTTCAATTGACATTAGTTTTCTTTATTCACATCTGATAACAAAGCAATCATTCTTTTCCTTTGATGAAAAAAAAGAAGAATTTCAAAGTGAATACCTCCAGATGTCAGATGTGATCGTTGTGTGAGAGTAAGCAAAAAGGCATGTAAAAGCATAAAGGTGATAAAGCTTATCTTCTCTTATAATTATTATACGGCTGATAATGAAAAGGAGTCAAACTGGTGATTCCTTGAACAAGTATACTTTAGCTCATTTTCAGATGCTTAGTAAATTGCTTTATAAGATGCATGGACACTGCATGTGAAATGGAAAAACTTTGTTAGTTATTTTCCAAACTCTGCCGAGTAGTGTACGTTAGAAGATGCTTGAGTCATAATCCTGCATGGTATTGTTGTCATGGTAGCGACTGAATAGTGGACACAGCTCTTTTAGCATGTCATTTTATAAAATGTGCCAGTTCATGTGTGATTTATCATCGTTTGACACGCATTTTGGGACTGTGTTCATGTGACACTGTGTGATTGGCAACATCTCTGCTTTAAAGGCCTTGTGACCTTTTGCACCCAATATGTTAGGAGCCACATCTCCGAATGAAAAGCTGGATTATTTTTACATTTTTTAACCCTGACCACTTTGCAATTCACCAAGCACCATGTGAGCATGCGAAAAAATCTTGAAATGCATATAAATGATTGTCCAAACAGGCCTTAAGTGTTGTGACATGCCAGTAAAGTTCCGTAGCGGTGAAAATAGGAGGGGTATATTTGATGGAAGAAAAAGAAACCACGCTGACGTGAAAATGGCACCATGCTCGTTTAATAGCACTACAGCTTCCTTTCAATTCTAAGTGGATTGCCAGCAGTCCTTTTGGAAGTTCAAAAACTCCAACTTAAAGTTTGATTTCTGCTTATTTTCTTTATAAAACAATATCCCGGCCTTTCATCAGATGCGTTGGAACGCCTTTAGCCTGTGAGCCACAGCTCTATCTCCTCCCCCTGTGGATCTTCTCTTTCCTTTATCAATGTTCTTTAAACATCAGCTTTTCAAAAGCTGTTAGGGGTGTGATGTGAAAAGAGGGCAGTTTGAATATTCTGAAAGGTTTAAGACATTTGAAAAAAAAAAAGAAAAAAAAGACAAGCCTAAAGCATCATCTGCAATTACAATACTCGTTGTAGAATATGTTTGCATATTCAGTGTATTAAAAAAAAAAAAGACCTGCTGGATGTGGCTTAATTTAAGCAGCCTCATAGGCGACATGCAAACTCTTCAACAATGTGCTGGAGAAAGATACCTTATTAGCCCTATTATCGTTATTCCTCCTGATCGGGCTCCCCAACCAGATTGTTGTCCTTCACCTAACTTACCTCTTTATCATGTATACACAGACCAAATGTACTCTGCAAAGAGGCCCGTGGCTCCGGGCTCGGTAAGAAAGTTGGTTGGTCGGGAAAATACAAAATTGGGCCCACCGATGCCAGGGCTGACTGAGAGAGTGGGCTACGTTCTGACAGATGTGGCGCCGTGTCAACCGAGAGGCAAAGATGTCTGGAATTAATGAGGCCAGGTGATGGAGGGGAATGAGCAGAGCTGGAACCGGAGCTCTCGCCTGCAGTTCGCCGGAGAGACCCGTGGTGCTCATTTAAATAACCGCCTTGATCTCACTGATCACTTGGCTAAAGGCTAGTTAATTAAAACTAACAAACAGTGCATTAACGCCCTCGCGGCGCGCCGACACCGTCAACCTGGTTGTGTGCAAGCGGCCCCCCCGGGGAGACGGGTGCAGCATTGTGCATGCAGGTGAGGCAGAACTGTTGATTTGAAATGCCAAACAGAAAGATGGCAGTGGGTTTTCTTTAAGCGCCCATGATTGAAAGCAGAGGCAATACTCGCTGCTGTCAGGGCGAGGAAAGGTGTGTGTGTGTGTGTGTGTGTGTGTGTGTGTATCCTCTGAATAAAGGCTACATACCCACCTAAAAAGGCCAGCCTGGAGCTTTATAGGCAGGCGCTTTGATCAGAAAGGCTGGCTCACCATCTTCTTGTGGATGTCTTCACTGGATGCTGATGATGCTCTGCGCTGGATTCTCTGTGGAGACACGAAGAATAGAAGGCAAACGCATTCAGACTAGACGTCTAACTTGTGCTGCGTTCGAGCCCGTAACGTTCAAGCTTTTCCTTTTTATGTTGTTTTCTCAACAAAGAAGCTTTGGCAGCTTTGATATAATGTATTAATGTGGTAACATTCTGAAGCATTTCTTTCTTTTTCTGGTCAATTTGGGAATTGCTATCAATAAAATGAATGGATAAATCTACAATTTTGGTCCTCAACTTTGTTATAAAGCAAAATAATCATATCAGATTGTACTTTTTTTAAGGTATGAAGGTAACGTTTACAAAAACTGTTTTCTGTTTTGTGGAGAGTTCCACAAATCATGTCTCTTTATGGATTTTGATGAAATCAAAATGTCCTGAGCTTTCCTGTACATTAATAAACTCATTGACAACATTTAAGGTACTTTTAAGATGGTTAAAACACACGCATTCATGTCTGAAACTGAAAACGTTGAAATATATTCTGTGTGGATGTTTGGAAGGTTATCTGAAAAGTGGACTTTTTGGCTAACTGTACTTATTTACATGATGATTATTCTTATGCACAAATTACTTCAACGTTGTAGTTGGATAATATTTGCAATTAGTTTATTTCATTTATGAAAGCATCTTTGACTTATCCTTACATTATTTAATGTTTAAAATCTAGTAACATTTGACAGTAACATTTTTTTTAGTAAAGAACATTCAATTTGTGTGGGTACTTTGATTTAAGTAAAGGATTTTTGAGGAAAAGGTTCCTAAGAATGTGATGTAGCCTACTCTCAGAGGGAAATATTATTTCTATGTTGATTTACTTTACAGGTTTGGGCACAATGGAAAAAATCCAGTCATAAGAAGAAACACAAAATGAATAAGGTGTTTAAAAATAGTTCATCCTTAATGAATGAGAGTCAAGTTAACACTTTCAGCAACACTTTTGGGAGTTTGCAGTCCTTTGGGAAAACCGAGCACCGTGAATATTTAAGTAGATTTAGCTCAGTATGCTCCTCCAAACTACATGCAAGAAGTGTGCCCAACTGTTTATAGTGACTGATGGTCCAGGTTCTTTTTTCAATGCTCAAATGATTTGAAACACCACCGTAAAAGTAACGAGTAACGTCCCAGACCTCTGGAAAAAAGGATGAAAGCTGTTACTTCTGAGGAAGTAATATGTATTCTGTTTCCTTCTGAGCACCGGGGCCCCCTCTGCTGTGTTTGTGAATGACTTTGTGACGACCTCTGTTGCAAATGTCCCCCCCCCCCCACCACCACCACCCCTTTCCTTCATTCGCAGAAAATGGAAATGGCTTAGCACTATCGTCGTTGCCCTGGCAACCATCTGAGTCCCCCATCTCGCGGTGGAGAAATGAGTTCTGAACAGGCTCAAGAGAGGCAGGGATTAAACATGATCCTGCGGACGGACTGTCAATCAAAACCACAACTCTCCAACCTCCTTCTGTTCACCAAAAAAAAGTCAATAAATAAATCTGGAAACTAAAAGGTGCATTTTTTTTTGGTATTATTTCGTGGTCATCGTTTTTTTCTAAAGTAAAACAAACACAACTGATGATGGAGCTTTTTTTCTTTCTTTCTTTTTTTTTCTTCTTAAATTCCTCTCACTTAAAAACAAACTGGTTATCCTGCAGCAGATTTAGCGGTGGTCGTTATATTCCAGCGCCGAGAGGCGATGGATTAATTTAATTAGCCCGGTGAAGATTAATGACAACTCATAGGCCTCTTGTAGATAAGGCTATACGCCGGTAAAAGGGATGTGGCGTTTTCAAACATGTCTGAGCATCTAATCTGGGAAACTTCGGAGTGTGGATCAAGGTAGCCTGTTTTTCCTGTAGATGTATGAGTTATCTTTCAACTTAAACAAGAAAAGAAACGCATATATTTCACGATTTGAAATAATGTGCCCTTCATAGCAACCAGCAACCTACCTGGTGCAGCATCCCGCATTTTGAGCTCCAAATGTGGGATGCTTGGACCAGGTAATGTAGCATCTCCATTCAACTGATGCTGCCTGTAACGAGAAGGTAAAAACAAAAGTAGCCTATTCATTTTGTGTTATGAATACTAATCTATGGCACGGAGTAGGACAAAATCTCCTTGCCTTTTTAAAAATCTTAGCCTGTGTATCACTTTGATGATATCTTCCATCTAAGATTTGCCCTTTGAGGATGTGAATAACCATCTTATTCTCAGCACAACCTTTTTTCTCCAGCGTAACTTTTTTCTCTGAAGGAGAATGTGGGGATTCACACAAGAGCACATTTGTGCACAAGTGCTGGTAACACAACCAACACGAGGATACCAGGATAATGCCAAGCTTGGGCTTTTCTTGTTACTATTTTTGCCTATATTCTCAAATCAAACAGAGAAATATACCAGGGGGTCAAATTAGTATTAATAAAATATCAATTATTGGGAGTATATTTTTTTAGACTTTTGCTCAAACTATTGTTTTGCCTTTAAGCCAATCAAAAGCACATTCTGCAGAGTCGGCATCAGTTTAAAACTTTAATTTCATGCAATAATCTCTCTTCCTGTGGCTTTTCTTTTATACGGCCTACTCGCGTTTCAAAAAAAGGCTCAGAGTTCATCGAATGGTGCTGCAAAGTCTCCCCGTGGATCAGTTTCCGCCTGCTGATGACTGACAACGCGGACTATTAGTCAAGGAACGGCAGGCTGTCTTTAAGGGTCGCCCCGTTCGCGGGTCATTTTTTAATTCCCCGACTCGACTGGTGCGACCTCTTTAGTGGCGACGATGACAGCTGAACTCACGAGTACCGAAAAAAAAAAAAAAACAATAGGTGGATTCTCCCGGAGCGCCCCTGGCCGCGCTTTGGTGCGTTTGGCTCTCTGTAGCGGAGTGGCTTAACGCGTTACAGTAACGCATTACTGGTGCCAGGCTGGCAGGGAGGGCGGGGAGACCCAGACCCCGTGCAATTCGATATTTTGCCTCTTTTGACAGTCGTTTAAATGGGGGTGGGGGGGGTATGGAGAACCCGATAGCTGGGGACTTACACTCCTCCAAAGGCTTTCGGGACACTTTAGCCCGGCTCGGCTCGGCCCCGCCGCGCCACTGAGTCGCCAGGCGGGGTGTAAACGTTAAACGTTAGCTATTTGCTCCGTGGATTGCAAAGGGGGAAGCCACCCCCCCCCTTCCTCCCCCCTCCTCCCCCCTCCTTCCCCACTATTCCTCCTCTGCTTTCTTTCCACAACCTCACAAACAGTCATTGACTAAAGCGGCTTAGGGAGCCCTCCTAATAACGAATTAAGAGCAACGGAGAAGTTTGGAGAGGGGAAAGGAGGAGGAGAAGAAGGGAAACGTCCCGTAATTGCCGAGGCTGCGCCAGACAAAGAGATCCTGACGCGGTGGAACGGGAGGTTATCTGCCACCGTTGCGGTTCCTTATCAGCGGATAAATATTTGTATATCATGGCCAAACGGGGACTCTGTGAAGCCCTGTTGTGATTGTTGCGGCGCACGGCGATCTTACACAGAGATAACCAACCAGGCCCACTGTATGCGTCCTCTGCAGCTGCAGCGTGGGGGGCCGTGGGGCTCCCCCGCAAAGCTATTTTCAATTATGAGGTTAAAAGAGTCTGTGTTTTTAATAAACGACTGTTCATTAAAGAGGGAGTACACCCCCCCCCCCCCCCCACCCCACACCCCCTGAAGATAACAGGCAGGTTGCATTGTGCGGATCTCTCACGGGAGGACTCCTGAATGGATGTTTGTCCCCCAACTCCCCAGCCTTGCATCTCATTAAAGCTCATCTCCACATCTCTATCTTCGATATCTGGCCATCGCAGGCTCCCGTCGGCCCCCCGTTTGGCCTATTTCTGCGCAGATTAGGATATTTTTGCTTTCCAAATCGGGTATGTTTTGGAAGCTCTGTTCAGGGGACGACCAAGTTAGAGCAAGTTTTGAAAAAAAAAAAAAAAAGATGTGAAACCGTGGAGTCCAAGTGGCCAAAACCAGGCCAGGATTATAGTCTTCACGGCCAGGAAAGAGGAGCACGAGATGGAGTCGGGCGGGGAAGGGGAGGCGCATGGAGGCTTGTCTGGCATCCGCCTGTAAGTGTCCATCCTCGGTTTGTTTGACATGGCACGAGTCCCCGGGTATAAACCCGATAAACATCTGGCGGCGCTGCCAGGACATTGGGATATGAGGAATTGGATGAGGGAGAGGCTGCAAAAAATCATAATGAGAAGAAACATGGGGCTGGAGTGGGAGGAGAAGAGGAGACAGACATAGAGAGAGAGAGAGATGCTGATCAGCTAATTACAGCTGCAAATAAAATGCAAATTTATCCTGGCACGGCTAGCACGCCCGAGTTTAAACATAGCGCCATCCAAAAAACTCAAAGCTGCTCTGGCATGTCGCCAATGATCACTTCCAAACAAAGGCTGATTATCCAATAACAATGAATCACTATATTATTAGCGTTATTGCTATTATAAATATCATATACCTGGCTTCTTCGCAATACATCCTGGTGGGTTTCAGACCAGACTTCCCACACCCACTAAAAAAAAAACAGGAGGAACAGAGTGAGACAGGCAGAGAGAGAGAGGGTAGAGAGAGAGAGGGTGAGATAGAGAGAGAAAGAGATGGCATGCGTCCCACCACGCATGATGATGCTAACACCAACAATCCAACAATTACAGCTCCCCAACACTATGGCTGCTATTTACAACAAGTCCCCCCTTCAATCTTATGTAGTGATTAATGATACATCGCCAGCCAAAGATTAATCATGGAAAATTAAAGAATGTCGGACGTGATCGCGAGGAAACAGAAGCCGTGGCCAGATCAGGTGGGATGGGAGGGCAGAGGGAAGAAGGAGGAAAAGGAAAAAAAAAAAGCGAATTAGCTCCATCGAATCTTTTTAGATGCAAATATTTTTGTTATCTCCACTTTGCTGCGCTGTTTCGCAGTGTTTATGATTAATTATCTGCTCTTGGTGAAAAATAAATCATGCGAAATTAGGATCTCGCTGACTCCACCGGCGTAAGCAGAGATGGCAGGTCGATGTTGTTAATTTCAGGTTGAAATTGACACACTAATTATAGTGCAGAGTGCTGCTGGAACACTAGCAGGCAAGATTATACCTCTGTGCTTCTATTTTTTCCGTCTTCTTCTTCTTCTTTTTTTTTTTATCAGATCCCCCTTATATTTTACCAATTAAAAATCGTAAAGGCATTTCATTGCCCTCGGGATAAAAAAAAAAAGGCAGGAAAAAAAAATCAGCCTCTCTCTCCTAACATGGCCATCACTTTCCCCCATCAGATTCATTGTGATGTATTAGATGCAATAAATTATCCCATGTAACAAAACATGGCGAGCTGAAAGGCTGATAATCTGCAGAGGGGAGATAAGGATTCATTATTCCAAATCATTATGAATCCAGCGTTGGCTGTGACTTCTTTCTTAATCAGCTTCTGTGATCCTGGATACGTGAAGGGAGCAGATAAGAGCAGAGTCGTTTATAATTCTCCCCACCTCGGCCTAATATTTTAAAATAAAATCGCAGGGAGAAGCCACCGTAAAGAAAACACACACAAGCGCGTGCACACACACACATTGAAACACGTTGGCTTAACGTTTGGAGGGTGCACAGGACGAGAATAATGAAACACGTTGAGAAAAATAAATAAGTATATAGATAATACGTGGCCCGTACATTTTTTTTTCATTCCTTCTTTTTCTTTTTTTTTTTCCCTGGTGTTTTGTCTCAAATTAAGGTCATCTTATTCGACGTTTACAGCGGAGAATCGTGTAGGCAGAAAGGGGAGGAAAAAGGTGGGGGAGAGGTCTATGCTACGGCGTTTATTTCACATTTAGAGTGGGGATGTGGCTAATAAAATTTAGGCTTCACCGGGAGGGTTAAAGGAGGTGGGGGGGGCTAAATGATTTACTCCGTTTACGCACTAAGGGGGCAGAAACGCCACGGTGCATGGGGTGGGTTGCAGATTTTATTTTATTTTTTTAACCCTGCCTTGGTGGATGTTGTGCTGCTGAATCTCGCAATAATTTCAAGGAATAACAGAGATTTTACACATATACTGAGATTCTGTTTTGGACCAGGTGAATGGGGATCCTTCTGCTCTGAAAATGGGAGGGCTGGTGGGAGGAAAGGCCGATCCGCGTGCGCGTGGCTCTGCTGCTTGCTGTCTTGGCCTCCCGTGCGCGTACGCGTGGAGGTTGTCGCGCTCAACTGTTGTCAGCCCCTCTGCTGTCACGCAGGCGCTCGCGTCAAATTCTACATTAATCACGCGATTTCACAGCGGGGTTGGCGGACGGGAGAGCTGAGGGAAAGAAACGTGGAGGGGGAAAGCGTGACTTTGGACTTGGTGCATCACGATTATGGTCCAAATCTCTGAGAACGACACACTTTGGCCCCCTTGACACGACAACAACGGGCCCCCAAGTGGCATTCCGGACATATATACGCTCTCTATTTACAATTAATTAAGGATTGACTCCTCTTCTCCAAAGATGCTTCCCAAAATGAAAAACCCATCCCTCTTTTATTTGCTGCATCCCAAACGAACAAGGCGAAATTGATTCCCCGTCTCTTCCCCCTTGTAATTAATCTTTTTGTTGCACCTTTAATATGCTTTAAGCATAAATGCCGCTTTAATCGATGTTTCCCCCCCCCCTCCATTATATGAAACCCATCAATGCGCGCGTTTATCGCCGCTACACCTTGAGATTCATAACGAGTAGCTAATAATTCCCCCTCAAATAAGCACTTTATTTACATCAAAAGCAGATTAATAAATCATTACGATCTGGATGTGTTATTTTGTCATTCTATTTGTCGAAATACTAATTCCCTAAATGAAAAGCTCATGATCATACTTGGAAATACTGAATAATTCATTGGGTTTGTATTAGAAAAGAAATATAGAAAAGAAAAAAATAAATAGAGGCATTGGGTGAATCGCGGTCACAATTTTATACAACGCGGTCTGCGCCAATTATCTTTAATTTATTACCTTAATTGAATTCCTTCCCCAAAGATAAATTTGGGGTATGATCAGTTTACATTCTCCTTCAAAGAGTCAAGGCGCGACATGAGAGATACCGAGCCTGCAGCATCCTCCCTCTTCTTTCTCCCTCCTCTCCACTCCTCAGTGCATTTCACAGAGAGAAGGATCGGATTTGCTTGGTGCTCCTTTCAATCAACCACGGTGTCAATAAGCAGGCTCGCAGGCCCATCTCTCTCGATATTTGTATATGCTCCGGGTTAGCGGTGGGATGTATGTGGAGCTTTGCACGTTTCATAGAAAAAAAACACAAACAAACATACAAACAAGAAAAAACAAATAAACAAAAAAACACAATGGCTAAATCTCAGATCACGTTATTAACACTGGTTAGAGATTCCAGATGCGTTTGCTTACACGTGTACATTTATTTCCTTATTTCTTCCTTACTTTGTCATTATCATTATTATTATTGTTATTATTATTTTGTTAAACGCAGTTCTAATTTGCTGTGGAGTTTGGCCCGCGTCCCCTCTCTTGATCAGACACCAGCTATATGGCTTCATCTGTCCCTTTGTGAGAAGAGGATAGAAAAGGGGCTCCTCTTCCAAACACAAAAGGGACGCGTAGCATTCTCTGTCACCGTGAGGGAGCTTCTTTTTTTTTTTTTTTACTCTGCTGGTGAGCGCAACCTGCAAACGGCACCGCGGATAATGCGCCTGTGCGCCCGCATCCAGCCGCAAAACACATCATCACTCACAAATAAACACAATCAAATCATTCAAAGCCTATTTTTTTCAAAGGCGCGCGCTCATCTGAGGTGACTTGTCGATACAATGAAACAGAGTCAATTAATACCGGCTCATATAGTTTCCAATAGTTATCCTCTGCAATGCTGTGAACAAGCTTTATCTCCAGAAATCTCAGACACTAACAGAACATTTTCACACGGGCCTAATGTGTAGAGTGTTGCCCAATAAAAGGGGCTAAGCAAGACTAAAAATGAATGAATTAGTTCCATGTGTTAACTCTGTCATTTAAGCCTGCTCCCATTGGTTTGTGTTGCCTTCACTTGCTTTCAATTCAGACCCGGAAGTACCCGGCTGTACAGTAAGTAAGAGGCCGCCTTTGGTTGGCCCGTGCGGTAGCCTGCGCGCGCGCCTATTTCTCCTCCTGGTGACCGAGGGCGGGCGAGCGGGCGCGCGCACCATCACCGCCGACACTGCGAGACGCGCGCGCGCGGGCGCGTGTGTGTGTGTGTGTTTTTTTCTCTCTCCCCCCTTCCAGTCCGCAGCTCTCACTCTCCGCCTGTCTCTAAATGCCAACGGCGCCTCCACCTCTATGTCACTCTTTTCTTCAACATCTGCAGGAGAAAAAAAAAAACCGTCTCCGCAACGTCCGCCGTCCACTGCACCAGGTCAGTAAATGTTTAGATTTGCTCTGAGTAAAAAAAAGAAAAAAAAATACAGAAAGCCCGGGCCGCATCCTGAACGCTCCGGTCCAATGGGCTGCCTCTGCTCTCCGTGTGTGGCTCGTGATGTTGCTCGAGTGTGAACGATGGGGGAAACTTTCGGCTTTGCACGCGTGAGAGAAATTGAGTGAAAACGAAAAATATAATAAGGCTAAATTAGCTCTTTTTCAGACCCCCCCCCTCCTCACCCCCCCCCCCCTAAACCCCCCCCCCCCCCCCCCCGCGAAACAAGAAAACGTCGGTCGGCGAAACGCTTGGTTATTTATTCGATTATTATTATTTTTTTTTTAAATTGAAACCTCACTCTTGTGGCTGCCATTGTTTCCAGCATTGTTGTTGACCAAAACCTGTTCCTTTAAAAAATAATAATAAAAAAAAACACGTAGGCTATTTGTTTTGGTGGTAATTAGCGATGCTCGTGTTGCCTCTCGCGCTAGCTCCAGGTCGCCAGACAGCGAAAAAAAGAAAAAAAAAAGAGAACAGAAATCGCCTATTTCGTGAAGAAAATATATGGAACTATACCTACCTGAAAAACCCGATCCCAATATAGAGAAGATGAGGCTTTTTAACCAGCTATTACTCGCCGTTCAGGTTGGTGGTACAGGCAGAATCCCATACGAGCCGTGAAATTGATCTGATTACCTTGCCGGCGGGTCATAAAAAAAGGCAGAAGAAGAAGTAGTAGAAGGAGAAGAAGAAGAAGAGGTGGGAGAAAAAAAAGAAGGCAGTTGCTGAGGCTGCAGCTTTCTATCGCCGTTATTAGTTTCCTCCATCTTCGTCTTTGGTTGATGTGTGTTGATATGATTAGGGGAGGGGGGGTATGGGGGGGGGGGGGTGGTCGTTGGAATGAGTGGTCTTCCAAATTAAGGGGGCATCGCGCGCGCACCGTCACGGGCCGAGAGCTCGCGCGGTTATCGAGTCGGAGACGTCGTATCGATGCCAGAGGCTGTTTTTTATTTTTCTAATCCAAGAGTAGCCAAACTGTTTGTCTTGTGTTAGCTCTAAAAAAAAATTAAAAAAAGAAAGCACAAAAAAATGACGATTTTAATAAAAGTATCCTCGATTAATTTAAAGCTGATTTTGTTCTCTAAGCTTGACTGAGAGGGACAACCGTTTAGCCCTCCTTTCATTTGAATTACAGCCTCTGTTAGATTTATTTGCTCCGTGTTTTGAGGTGGCTGCCAGAAAATGACTACAATGCTCAGCCCCAACTCTCCCAAAAAAAAAGAAAAAAAAAGAAATATTGAGATGTTGAATGAATGGCTCTTCTTGGACCAACAGAGGTTAAAAGGCCCCCCCCCGTACGTCAAATTACAGATTACATCAGCGAGTCTGGCGAGAAGCGATATAGACTCAGATAAGCATCACATGTCAGTCAATTGGCAAACTCATTTTTTTCCCTCTTTGCCTTGTTTATACGATGTGCTGCGTTTTTTATTTTTCTCGCGGAACACTCGAAGAAACATCACCGTGTGCCCCACGGCGATCGCTCTCATTTCAGATCATTCTAGGAACCCCTGGAGTGTTTGTGAGTTTCGGGCCGCTCGACTAGCAGAATTTGACGCCCTCGTTTTGTTCTAAGAAGCAGAGTTGGTTCACATGCTGACAGAAATCCAGCTCATTTTTCTTGAAAAGACGAGAAAGGTGACGAATGACTCAGTGATGTGCCATTAAGATTACCTGCGGTAACACAGCAGTTTCTAAATGTATAAATGAGCGTTAAGTTAGTAAAATCTCACCCTTTGGCTCGACCACTCTCAGAGCATCTGCGTTATTCTTTTGTAAAAAGCAACACAACTGTTTGGGCTCTTGAAAATAATTTTACGTTATACATAAATATAATGGACATGTAGCAGGCATATATGTATATCCATAGAGATATATCTGTAGATCTATCTATAGATCGATCTATAAATCTGTCTATAAATTTAGATCTATATATGTGAATGCATATAGATAGTGGCATTATAATAATTTGACACAAATTCCATTTTGTTGTCATGAAAGCTTAATATTAGTCGCACCTCCTTTGTGCGTCTTGGGAATAAATAAGAGGGCCACGCACACAAAAAATGACACATTATGAAGCCACGATATCAAAGCAAATGATGAAACAGGCCCAAATGCAAACCCACACACCCACACCTCGTGTTTATTTTTTGACACATAGCTGCATCTCCTGGAAATGTGTTGCACATAAAAAAAATACACCTATCAAACCCATTATTCTATTGTAGCTGTCGTTTTAAGGATTTTTATTTTTAAAGGAACAGCGTGCTGCGGTGTCACTGGACCGTCGATGTCTTGTTGTCGTTATGGTGATTGTCGCGTGATTCCATCTGCCTGAGCTGATTAATCAGCTGACGGAAGGAACATTTTATTTGGGAGGGAAAACAATGATTGCAGCTCCTGATGGGGCCATGGACGGGATGTGGAGGGACAAACCAAACACGTACCCTCCTACACGCACACACCCACTCACACGCACACACTCACACACACACATACACACACACGCGCGCGCGAGAGAGACGCTATCTGGAAATATTTGATCCCCCACATTGGCAACAGAATAATCCGTTTCTCGTCTTAAAATTCTCGGTCGCGCGGAGTGTGAAGAAACTGTGCCACGTCTTGATTTTAATCACAGCTGGCTGACATAATCACTTGGAAATTATCTCTGCCATCAAAAGAGCGGCTGGACCCTCGCCTGTTTTTTTCTTCTTTCTTTCTATTTTTATGAATCAACCTTTAACCCACAGCAGCACTTCTGTTTGTGAGCCATTAACCTAAAAAAAATAAAGCAAAAAAAGACGATTGGAGGCTGGGTTTGCTCACATATATTGAAAGAGAAAAGATGAATCTCCCATTTCTTCTCCGTGACGACAGTGTGGGATTCTAAATAACTTATATTTACAAAAAAGTAGAGTTTTTCCCCCTGTTTGGAGCTCCAGTGTTACTGACACTAAGGCTTGGGAATTGAGACATGGGGATGGCTTCCGTGTCCCATTCTTTGTGTTTTGGTTGCATCCACTAAGCAAACAAGGAAAGGGAATATTTTAAAAAAAATCATAATTTGGATTTTTAGGTAACATCTATCATCGCGTGGTGCATTCGAGCACCTGTAAAGTGCACTTTGTGGATAATGGTTCCCGAGATACTTTTCAAGAGGATAATTACACGAGTCCGCTGACAGCTTGACAATGGCCGCTACAGCAATTTGCTTCCAAGTTCACTCTCAGGTTTGCCAGTGTGAGAGGCGCTCCCTCTTTCTGTCTCCCTCTCCAGGTAGGGGGCTGTATCCCGGAGAAGGGAAATACGCCCTCTTTTTTGCCAAGCCTCTATGTGCTTCCAGGCGCAGAGAACCTTAATATAAAAGAAAAGAGGTTTTAAAAAAACATTGAAAAGCGCTAATGGAGTCGTCACCTGAAAGAGATCCTGTTCCGTGTTTTTTTATTAGGTGCTGTGATAAAAAAAAGATCTATTTAATTGCTTACGCGTTGGTCCGAATTGATACAAGGCTATCAGGGATAACTGATACCTGCGTGGTGCAAGGGCGTGCGCGCTCCCGCTACCAACCCACTGCGAGAGGGTTCATTTCCTGACTCGTTACACGGCGATGACGTCACATCCAGTGGGTCGACGAGGCAGCCCCCATCGCGAGCGCCCAGACACTCACAAACACACACGCGCGCATAGAGCCATATATGTGTATATAAATATGTATTTACAATGGCTTAAATATGGAGAATCCAAGGTGGAATTTGGGCGTAAAAATGCGCCTCTGTGGTGATGAAAGGAGCCTCGGTACACGTGAGACCGTGCACGTGTGATCCAGACAATTAGTCGCTCATCCAGAGAGGGAGAAATTGCACTTTGAAGTACAAATGTGTTTTTATCCTTTACCTTCTGATATAGAGATGAGAAGCAGAACTCTCAGTGCGTTACCATTGCGTCGAATGCGCAAAAGTCCTGTCAACCTATTGTTGTCACTGTTTAAGTTGATGCATAGCAATAACTAAGGAATCAAGTGACAAAAAAAATTATAGTCCACATGAGGGGATTTTCTAAAATGTATAAAAATAAATAAATCTTGCCTGGCACCCGTGCGTCCTTGTCCCGTTCTCGCTTCACGGTGAGGGGGAATCGGCTCAATTTGGATCTGCCATTAGGAGTAATGTGCCTGTCACCGCGAGAGGACGCACTGTCACAGTTTTAAGAGCATAAAACATCCCCGCAACCTTGCCATTTGCGTAAAAGCAACAGGCTCTGCCGCGGCTTATTTTTTCTGACTGTCTTCGGATGTGCTCAGAAACTAGAGAAACAGTTATCGAGACGGAAAACTGCCCTAACCCCCCCCCCCCGTCATGTTACAGCACGTTTTGTATGATTCCATTGAGCTGAAGAGACATATTTACCATGTCCATTTAGATGTCCAGTGATTTCTACTAATCTCTACGTTTTGCCATGCAAATTCATTCGAGCTAAAATATGAGATTTCCGATCAATATGAGGGCTAATAGTCCATTTCAAATAGATATATTAAAGTAGTAAAGGTTTTTTTTCTTTTTGGGAAGATCTATTAACAAAATAATAAATAAATAAAAAATGAGTGAGTGTAAAAAGATACATATCTTGCATTTTTTTTGCTTCTACCAGGGTCCAAGTTACACTCAATTAGGAGAGGCCCCTCCCCTTAAAACCGATGACACTGACAGACCCTCCTTAAGTTGCGTCGCGCCACAGCTGTCTGCAAGCATTGAGCTGCCTGGCGCCATCCTGAAAGAATGCCTTCACTGTAAAAAAAAAAAAAGGAAAAAAAAAGAAAGAAAAACGAAGAACTGGAGAGAGAGAGGGAGAGAGAGAGAGAGCGAGAGAAAGCCAGCGAGAGGTAGAGCAAGGGTGAGCGAGCACGAGCCACACAGTGCGAGAGGGTGAAGAGGTAGAGAGAGAGAGAGAGAGAGAGGGGAAAGGAGTTAATGGATAGGACTACAACTGCGCACAAACACAGATTTGATCAGTGAGTTGAACTTGCTGGTCCTGGTCAGTGCAGAGCGAAGCGCACACCGGCCCTGCTTTACTTGTTGAACCGGGCTCAAACGCTTCTTGTTTTTTTTTCTCTACCTGAGAGGAAGAAGTTGAAGGAAGAACTCTGCGTGGGACCGGATTCCATTTTGGACGTATTTATGTGACAACTTGCTTTTGTTGAATGTGTAATGCGGGGTATGTTTCGTATTTAGTTGTCTCTCTTTCCAGTTAAGAGGTAAATTCGCCCAAAGCGCGAGCCGCCTCCTTGTTATGTTTTTTTTTTCTTCTTTTAAAGCTGCTGCATGTGAACCCATTTAGATTTGAAAAAAAAAAATAAGACGATAAAATTCTTCTCTCTGTCTCCAGGTGATCGGAAGCAAGCGCGGAACCTGTGGATTTAACGCAAACGGATTTGGGACTGATTATTTCTTATATTTTGACTTGCGCCGCTTTGCCTCGGCGTACATGAACAGTTCCTAAAGAGTCAAGAATCAAAAGCGAAGCGATGGAAGTAAGTGCGGATCAGCCACGATGGATGAGCCATCATGCCGCGGTGTTGAACGAGCAGCATCCCGGCTCACATCACCCGGGCCTCGGCCACTCGTACATGGACCCTTCGCAGTATCCCCTCGCTGAAGATGTGGATGTACTCTTTAATATCGATGGACAGGGGAACCACGTCTCTCCGTACTATGGAAACTCTGTCCGAGCCGTCCAGAGGTACCCTCCTCCTCCACACAGTAAGTAAACGGCCTCTTTAGGCCTTTTATTTAATAATGTGCACATTATCCTTCTTAGATCCTTGTGCGTAATTGCAGACAGCAGCGGAGGGCTCCATTACGGCCGCAGCAGTCGGAATTATTTGTACTGTGATCCCGGCCGGGTTTCACTTTTGGCCCGTTTTCTATGAAAAGACCAAAGGGCTTTTGGCGAAACCGCGCGCCGTAAATATGTAAAGTTTACCACTGGAGTATCTTTGGTTTCTGCCCACCGATCGCTTTTCGCCGAGTTCCCGTAGAAACCTCGCAGATAGCTGACTCATATGTCAGAGAAGTTTATCGAAAAGGTTCGTGCGTAATTTGTGTTTTTTCTGCCGCGCTCTAATGTTTGCGAGCCGATTTAAACAAACAGATACGCTGGCACAGAAGTCATAGATACACCTGGAGAATTTGGTTTATGGCCAGGAGTCTGCTTTCACCTCTGGATGCGTAAATGTGGGTCGTGTGCAGAGTGTCCCATATCGCAAGTTCCCGAGGAGTCAATTAGGATGTAGTTTCTTTTAGGGTTTTAAATTTCAAAATTGATGAATCAAGGCCTGATTGACAGGTAAAAAAATAAAAAATTCATGTGTATGGTTGCTTTTCATTGAGGGAACTTCAACAACCCCATCAGAAAAGAAAGTATTTTCAGTCATCGTCAATATTGATTTGATGAAAAACGTTGTCTCATGCGCATAAACTCTGTCTTTTTCTGCATGTTTAGGCCTTTTATGGCGGAAAAATATGTCTGAAGCCAGGTTGTGATCTTGTTTTATTTTTCTCCTCAGGTAGCCAGGTGTGCCGTCCCTCATTACTGCACAGCTCTCTGCCCTGGCTGGAGGGGAGCAAAGGCATCGCCCCGCACCACAGTAGCTCCCCGTGGAACCTGAGCCCTTTCCCCAAGAACCCCCTGCACCACGGCTCCCCGGCAGGCCTGTCCGTCTACCCCCCGGCCTCCTCCACCTCTCTGTCCACCGGCCACTCGAGTCCGCACCTGTTCACGTTTCCCCCGACCCCGCCGAAAGACGTGTCCCCGGACCCGGGCATATCCACCCCGGGCTCCAGCAGCTCCGGGCGGCAAGAGGACAAAGAGTGCATAAAGTACCAGGTGACCCTGGCCGACAGTATGAAACTTGAATCAGCTCACAGCCGGAGCGTGGCGTCAATCGGAGCAGGGTCAGCCTCTGCCCACCACCCCATCGCCACATACCCACCCTATGAATACGGCCCAGGCCTCTTCCCACCAAGTAGCCTGATAGGTGGGTCATCTTCTAGTTATGGTTCCAAAACAAGACCAAAAACAAGGTCCTGTTCAGGTAGGCGTGCGCTTTATTACATTCCCTTTTGATCTAACGCTATTCCCCAGATTTGCAGCCATTGATGATCAGCCATGTTCAACCTCACTGTCTAAAATAAAAAAAGAAGAAACAATAGTAATAGAAAAAAATGAAAGCCCAACAGTCAGTATCTTAATCCCATCCATGAACAGTTTATGGCATAAAGGCCAAAGAGGTCAAATTATTTCCTCTTATTCCAAACAGACGCATACAATTCCCATAACTCCTTCTATATAATGATAATAATAATAAAAATAATAATAATAAAAATAAAAAACAATAAAATAAAAAATAAAATAAAATAATGATAATAATAATAATAATAATAATGAGGAGGAATTAGGGAAAATTAAATAAATAGATAAATGAAAAAAATAGGATTTATGTTACACATCCTAACTGTAAACACATTATTTGCATTTTTTTCCTCACTAGTTTAAACGATCAGCTTTTAAACAAGATTCCAGCTGCAGTTTGGATTCATTTAGGTCACATTAACCTCCCC